>APFE030091856.1:0-16080 GCA_000404065.3 Pinus taeda
ATACATCAATTTTAGATACAGCGGTATTAGAATACTTTTGCCATAAATGCTGTAAATGTGCTTCAAAACGCACGTGTATTATTAATTTAAACAATTCTGAGCTATCAGTTCTGAGCTATAAGTTGGTAAAGCGATTAAAAAAAAAACATTTCAATAAACCAAATCATAAGCCAATTAGTTTTATGGTTTTATGCAGTGTCGTTATCCGTTACGGCGAAATAAGTACCTCACCTCACTACTTTGTCATACAAGCTGCAGAAATAATCACAAAAAATTCCCCGCGGAAACCGTTTGATTCCCATGTACAGGGTGCAAATAGCCGGGAAACCGTTTGATTCCCATGTAGAGGGTTCAAATAGCCCAGAGAAACTGTTTGATTCTAATCTTAACCTGTGAAAATAATGTTTTTTAAATTAACTTTATAAATGTTTTTCGGAAAGTGGAAATTTTTTAAAATACATTTTATATATTTTGGATGATGTATTATAGGAAGAATGTTCTATTGGTTATAGGATCTGGTCCATTCATTTACTTTATTTGAAAATAAAAAATAATTATATTAATATGCTAAACAAAATTGTGTAGGATACTTGCACACAATGATATCTGAAACTAAAATCCATAATCCATATTGTTGGAAATTAAAGCTTTACCATCAAATGGACCCCACTCTTTAATTGCATGCTTTTGGAGAATATTTAGTTACACCGCAAAAGTTTTAGGTTTGGATGCTTCTAATCATATATATATATATATATAATTTAAGGAGATCCAATATACTATATACTCATGATAAATGTAAGTATTTTAAAGAAAATGTATTTTTGGGAAATTTTTGGTGGTCAATGTTAGGGAAGAGAAAAAGAAAAAAACACTTTATAAAACATTTAAAATGGATAATTATTGTTTTATAATAAAGAATTTTTAGTATGAGAATATTTTTACTATTTGTAATGACTATGTTTTACCACATACCAAGAATTTGGTGTATATCATTCTTTTATTTTGCTCAATTGATTTACTAGGGATTTGAACCGGTGAACTATTGCAAGGAATGTTGTAATAGTGGACCCACCCATCCTAAATATATTTCATCTTATAATGGTAAGAATATAGTAATACAACAAAGAAAATATCATTGAAATAAGATGTGTTTTTGTTGTCATTAGAAGCTCTAATTCTTTTATTTACATTACATTTAATCATATGGGGATTCAACTTAACTTGGAAATTCCTCCCAACCACTTTGAGATCAACCCAATTGAAGATACATATGAATATTTCATTCATATTTAATATGTGTGTACGTCATGACAACCCCTCAACATAAACACAATTAAAGATACATATGTATACAAAATTCATATTTAATATTTGTGTACCTCATGACAACCCCTCAACATAAACCCAATTGGAGATACGTATGTATGTCACATTCCTATCTAATATGTTTGTACCTCATGGCAACCCCTTAACATAAATACAATTGAAGATACATGTGCATATGGAATTCATATTTAATATGTGTGCACCTCATGACAACCCCTCAATATAAACACAATTCAAGATACATATTTATATGGCATTCATATTTAGTATGTGTGTACCTCATGACAACCCCTCAATATAAATCCAATTGAAGAGACATATGTAGATGAAATTCATATTTAATATGTGTGTACTTCATGACAACCCCTCACCAAACCCTTTGCTCCTCACGGGGAAGATACATTCTGGTGTAATCCAAGTCCACCCACCCCATAACCTTATATAATGAAACATACCCATGTGCTACCTTCCTCACACCTTGTATATGAGATGTTGGATGCATTGATGAGATTTCATCAAAGAGATATCAAGTATCCTTTGTGGGGTAGATATGAATCTTCCCAAGGGCCCAATAACCCAATACCACCTTAAGTGCACATGGCACTCTCATAGTTTTCTCTGGCGCTTTGGGATGTTATCCAAAACCACTTCAGTGGGTGTCACTTTCGGTTGATTTATGGCTAAGGAGATTGGAAAAGGCATTAGCGAAGACAAGAAATGAAATTTTATTTATGAAATAAAGGAAATAGGAGAAAATGAAGGTGAAGAGAAACATATTTGCACGATAAGGAAATTCAAGGAAAAATGAAGGAAATTGAAGAAACTAGAGGCCTCAATGATAAAAATGCTTCTAAGGATCAGTTCAATTTTTTTTTTAGTTTAGTTTTGGAGCTCTCATTTCCTCATTCTCTCATACTCTTGCACACGTAGAGAATGGTTGGAGCATGCTTGGAGCACACTAGTATTCACTTGGATTGGATAAATAAGGCAAAGGAAAGCAGGAAAGCGCAAGGAAATAGTAGGATCAACAACCACATCCGGATTGTTTGGCAGGTAATAGGCTGCATGTGTGATTTCCTTATTGATTTATGGATGCATGGTATATGCATGTGATTTTCGGGTTATGTGCTATGATTGGTATGGACATATGCCTGGATTGATAGTGGTTTTAACCTTTCCTTTCCATTTCCCAGATAACCATGGTGTTTTGGGTTTTTCCACTTGATTTTTTTTATTGGTGCTCATAATTCCTTGTGACTGCAGGTTGGAAAAATGATTTAGAGGCCCAGGAACAATTGGGGTTGAGTTACTAGTCCTGGAGCCTATGTTGGTACAAATACTTTAGAGCCCTTGGTGGGTTTAATTACTAGTCCTTGGAGCCAGGTTGGACAAGCTCTCTAAAGCCCTGGAAGGCTGTGGGTTTAGTTACTAGTTCCTGGAGCTCTGGATAACTTGAGTAGAGACCGATCTGGTTGGTGCTAGTGATGTCTGACCATGGAGGCAGAATCTTTGTGGTTTAGGGTTGAGGTGGTTTGGCCTTTAAAATCCTTGGTTTGTTTTTGTTTTTGTTTATTCCATGATATCCCACATTCACGATTGGAATATGGCATGGTGGTGATTGGATGAAAGAGAGATTTGGTTCAGCTCAATCTATGGTCGGGTGGTACATGGAAGTCCCTGACATGGTTGGTATTTTCTTATGTTAATATGAGACATTGCCTTATTATGATCTATAAGCATCTGTAGTGATTATGTTAGTGATATTATGGCTGAGTTGCCGTGGTCTCTATGTTGGTTATTTACTAGTTATATGATGTGTATTATCTATGGCTCTTATTAGGAATTGCTTCGTTATCGGTTGGTTGATGAATGTATGGGTTAACAAGTGTTGTTGTAGGAATATGGAGAGGGTTTAGATCCTTCTCAGTGATTCTTAGATGAAGACTATCAATTTATGATCAGATATGCGTTCATGACCTATAGCTTACATGTTTTCCATGTGTTTGATGAAATTTTTGGTGTATTCTAAGAAATTTAGGTTAAGTTCTGCCTCAAAGTTTGGATGTTTAACTTTTTTGTCATGTCTATTATGATTATGGAAAGTATTAGGAAGTTTTGGGTAGGAGGCTAGCTTGTAATTATGGCTCAGATCTTAGGACACACCCTCTAAACTGGGCAAGTTAGGTCACAACAGCATGGAGGCAATGTTATGCATTTGGTTTGAGGCCTATATCTGCACCCAGGCCTTGTCATACATGCAATTGGGGGTCTAGGTCAGTGAAAAAGAGTTACAACTCAGGGTTTGGTCACATGGGGTGGTCCTTTGGCCTCTGCGTGTCTTGTAGCTCTGAGGGATATTGTGAGTTGTCAATTTGTGGCCACTTTGTAGGCCTCACTTCCTTAACCAAAACTGGGAGGTCGGGTCATGTCGTAGTAACTCTTTGTCTCATGTTTACCCTGGAAGGCCAGTGAACTTGAGTGAATGTGGGAAGGGGCAGTTACAATATAGGTATCTCTTCTTCATCAAAGTTGACTAGAAGTACTAAATTTTTTATGAAATACTATACTTAACAAATATGCCCTTCATACTTGTAGGATCTAACTTCTTCCTTTTGTCCTTTGATATATAGATATAAATAGGACATCTAATTATTTGAAGATGATGTTGAACAATTGGCATTATCTGGATGGCTAGTGGCTGTGAGCATGTTGGAATTGATGTCAACCGAATTAGCATGGTGATCCTATGGTAGCTGCAGGTTTCTGGTAGAGAATCACCATAGTAGCAGTGTTATTGAAAAGCCATAAAATGATGACTATAGTGATTGGTAGTCTAGGCTTAGGAGGAATCCTATGGTAGATGCAATATTCTGGTAGAAAATCACCACAATAGTAGGCTTATTGGAAAAGCCATAAAATTATGACTATAGTGATTGGTAGTCCAGGCTCAGGAGGAATCCTATGGTAGTTGCAGGCTTTTGGTATAGAATCACTATAATAGTAGGCTTATTGGGAAATGCATAAAATGATGACTATGGTGAATCGGGGGTCAAGGTGTTGAAGTTTGTGAGTCTAACAGTTAGAAACCCTCCATGTACTTTCTGATTTATTCCTTCCTACTTGTTCTGATTAATTAAAAAGTTATTTACCATGTAAATACTGAAAATTAACACAAGTACATGCTCTGTACATTAAAGATCATCAAGTGAAGGAAACAGAAACAAGCACACAAATGACACCGTTATTTTTGGACTAATGTCCCTAGAAAAACCCAATGCAGGAAAATTGGTGCAGCTATCTGAGGGTTTGATTTATTAAACAGTTTTAGAATACAATTTGGGTGCCAAATACGGCTCACCCAACAGAGAAAAATCTCGAAAGTTCTGGCTTCTGCCCTTTGCGTCAGCTTTCCCGACTGTTCTGACAGTTTCAGATGATCTTGGCAGTTCCAGCTTCTACCCTCTCTGTCAGCTTTCCTGGCAGTTCCGGCAGTTCCTGACAGTTCTAGCTATTCCCGACAGTTTCGGCTTCTACCCTCTGCATCAGCTTTCTCAGCTGTTTAGAAAGTTAGCAGTTCCGACTGTTCCCGGCTGTTTCAGCTTATACCCTCTGTGTCATCTTTCCTAGCTGTTCCGACAGTTCCTAGTAGTTTCAACTGTTCCTGACAGTTCTGGATTCTACTCTCTGTGTCAGCTTTCCCGTCTGTTTCGGCAGTTTCGAATGTTCCCGACAGTTTCAGCTTCTGCCCTCTGCGTGAGCATTCCTGTATGCTACACTGATCCTCTCGATACTATCTCTGCCTCTCTGCTTCTGTATTCACTGCCCTTCATCTGCAACTCTTGATCACTCTCTCAACTTTCTTAGCAAACCCAACACCAGAAAGTCGAAATCTTGATCTCTTAGTGTGTTCTCCAAGTGACCCTCAAGCCTCCTCTTATACTTTTCTCGTTGATAGATCAACGGTCGAGATTAAGTCCCTAATCAACGGCTAAGATTAGATATGGATTGATCCATGACTTTTGGACCATTCTAACACAGTTTTATATTATTTCACATTAATATTTTAATTTTCATTGTGGAATCTCCTAAGTATCTCATTGGAAAACTTGCCCTGAGACACAAACAACTCCCCATCCTTCTACCACACTTCCATGCCAAGGAAGTAATGAATGAGACCCATGTCTTTCATCTCAAATTCTCTTGCAAGGTCCTCCTTGCAAGACATGATCAACTGATCATGACCTGTCAATATGAGATCATCAACATAAAGTAAAATGATCAATGGCTTACCTTTCACCATGATGTGGTATAGGTTCACATCCCCTTCACTCTTAGTAAAGCCCAACCCAGTGAAGTAGTTGTCTATCCTGGTGTACCAAGCACGAGGTGCTTGCTTTAGCCCGTACAAATCTCTCTTGAATTGGCACACATGCGACTCATGATCGAAGGTATCAAAACCTTCTGGCTGCTCTATGTACACCTCTTCCTCAATCTTGCCATTGAGGAATGTAGTCTTCACATCCTTCTGATGGATCTTCCAACCCATCTGTGCAGATAGTGCCAACTTCGATCTGATAGATGAGTACCTTGTGATAGGAGAAAATTCTCATCATAGTCAATCCCCTCGACCTATGAAAAACCACGGGCAACAAATCTTTCCTTATGCTTCTCCACACTACCATCAGTAGCTTGCTTTACCTTGTAAGGCCAATGGGAACTCACAACTGACTTGTCCTTCGGTCTCGAAACCACATCCCAGACACTGTTACGAACTATGGAGTCATACTCCTCTACCATAGCATCAACCCAAATTGGTTGTTGCACTGCTTCCTCAAAGGAAGATGGCACGGTCTCAACACATTCCCCAATAAGGGACATGTATCCAGTGAACCTCTTAGGTGACCTCCTCTATCTGCACTGAGAAGATGGTTCTCCCACATTCTCTCTCGCATCCATTAACAATCTGTCAACTTCTCTTGTGTGCTTCTGTCCATCTTTGGAAGAATTTTCTTGAGTGTATGTCTCCACTCTTGGAACCTCTACATGCGGCTACTCTGTATCAGTCTAAGGCTCCTCCTCCTTCGGAACCAACAGTTCCTTCACAGCCTGTAGTTCGAGCTCCCTCTCAAGGGAAACTCGCATGGCCTTCTGCTCATCAAACTTGAGATCTCTACGAACCACTGTCCTTCGACTGGTAGGCATATACACCCGACAGTTGTGGGGTGTATCAGTGTACCTCACAAGTATCCCCAACTCTGCTTTCGGCTCAAGCTTCTTCTGTGCATCCTTTGTCACATGGAAATATACTGATGAGCCAAAGATCCTGAAGTGACCCACATCTAGTCTCTTACTAGAGAAAGCTTCCTCTAGTGTCTTCATCCCAAGTATGCAATGCGGGCTTCTATTCTGCAAATAGACTGTTGTGTTGCATGCCCAAGCCCACAATTGAAGTGGTAGGCCTTGGTCATGCAGCATCGCCCGTGCTACCCCTACAATAGTTCTGTTATTCCTCTTGACCACCCCATTCTGCTTTGGGTTATGAGGTGTCGTTAACTCTTGTTTAATTCCTTCCACTGTACATAAGTCCTTAAACTCTTGAGAGACATATTCTCCACCATTGTCACTTCTCAAGGCCTTGTCTTCTTCCTTGGCTCTTTCTCCACCAAAGCTTTAAACTCACAAAACTTTGTGAAGGTTTGGTCCATCTTCTACATGAAATAAATCTAGCATTTATGAGAATAATCATCAATAAAAATCACATAATACCTTTGCTTCGTTGTGGATGCCATCGAGAATGGTCCACACACATCAGTATGAACTCGCTTTAAGATAGCCTCTGCTCAACAATCTTGATCATGAAAGGAACACTTGGTGTAATTTCCCAAGGTACAACCTTTGCATGTGTCAACTTGCTCATGGGAAGTCCTCTAGATATCTGTTGCATTATCTTCAAGGCCCCATGATGCAAGTGGCCCAACTGCTTGTGCCACAACTCGCCAATGTCTTGGCTTTGCACCAATTCTGCTTTCGTACTCAATGTTGCACAATCATCTACCTCTAGTTTATAGAGATTCTTCACCCAAATCCCTATCCTCTTGGTCTGACCTATGGCTATGTGTCTTAGGAACACCTTTCCTTTACTGAAGACAACATCGTAGATTTTGGCCTCTAACATCGCGACCGATACCAAGTTCTTCTTTAGCTCAGACACATACATCACATCTGTCAAGGTGAAAGGAGCTCCTTGCTTCCTCTGAAAAGAAACCGTGCCCACTCCTGAAACACTATACCTTCCATCATCTCCCATCTCTATGTGCATATTGAGGTCTTTCTCCTCCAAGGCACTAAATAAATTTTTATCACCGGTCATGTGGAATGAGGCTCCATTGTCAAGATACTAGACACAACCCATCATCGATGACACCATGCATGTGATGAGGGTAAATTCCATTTCGAACTGAGAGGCTGATGCCTCATCTTCCGATCCTTTCGAGGATCCATTCTTGGACTTCTTCAATGGGAAATTAGTCACATAATGTCCCATCTTGTGACAATTAAAGAATTTCACTTTAGACTTGTCAAACTTCTTTCCTCCATGAGAAGAATTCGGTTTGGAATGGGAAGCCTTCCCCTTCCGTTTCCTTGCCTTACCTGTTAAGGCTAGATTTTTTTCATCATCATTCTTGGATAAAGAACCATCTCATGTGCTCCTCCTGATCTCCTCTTGCATGAGATCTGACCACAATCGTTCCCAATCCGACAGTTTCTCCCTTCCATTTAGAGAGTCCTGGTAGCTATTCCAGCTCTTTGGAAGGACAAGGAGAGCGAGGCTCACCATATCATCATCGACTGTAGTTATTCCCACACTGCTAAGCTCATCTCTACAGGTGGTGAGATTGTTCAGATATGTGGAAATAGTATCTCCCTTCTCCATCTTGATTCTTCGAAGCTTATTGTTGAGTGCCAATTTCCTCTAGTCGCTACTGTTCTGGTAGAGGTCCTTCAATGTCTTCCACATTGAAAATGGAGTATCCTTCCCATGGAGACTCGAGACAATATGGTCTCAAACTCCCTCAAGGATGATTTGTCTCACCTTCGCCACACACTTCTTCCACTCATCCAACTCTTGTGCATTATTTGGAGATGGCTTTTGGATTTCCTGATCAATGAATTCCTTCAAGCCGTTGTCTTCTAATATAGCCTCCATGTGATCTTTCCATGCTATGTAATTCAAGCTACCATCCAAGGGATACTCGATTCTCAAGCCATTGAATGCCATTGGCCAACATTCAAGTATGATAAGAATTCGATTTTGCACCTATAACCCCGAAATTCAAACTTCGAATTCTCTTCTCAATATACTGTTCACAACTCCGATAACCTTTGCTCCGATACCATGTAGAAATTCTGGTTGTAGATTAACCTGATAATGCAATATAACCAAAGGAAAATACTTTAACCTACTTCTACAATTAATTTATGGAAGCTTAAAATATTTGAGCAGGATCAAGATGAACACATATAACTAGAAGAAGAATCAATGCACATGAAAACACAGAAGAATACTCAGAGGAAAGCCTCAGCTAAAAACCCCACTATCTATATTATCATACAAGGTGGAAATATATAAGGATTACACAAAGCCTTAGCTCTCATAGCTAGCCAGCTCTCAGTACAATCCTCACAGATGCTCACAGGAAAAATAGACTTCTCATAAGCCTTCTCCTCTGCCCTCCAAGCTCCTATTTCCTTGCACAGTTTCAATTAGGTGATCCTCCTGTTACCAAGTGGAACACTAATCTCTCACACTGATCTCACACCTTGTAAAATTGCACAATCCTCAAGGAATGAATTCTTTCTGCGTGCAACTAATAATAACCACGGTTGATGGGACACATATTCCAAGCTGAATGTTGGGCAAAATCCTAGTGATGGGGATCACTTGTGACTATTTCATGGCTAAAGAAATTATCAAAGGAAATGACTAAGGCCTCATTCATTAAAAGGCTTCTCATGATTAGTTGGTATTATTTTTTTCAGTTTAGTTTTGGAGCTCTCTCGTTATTCTCTCCCTCTCATATTCTTGGATACTTAGAGTTTTCATGGAGCACTCTAAGAGGGTGTGGAATACCTAGATTTTTGGAGCAAGAAGAAAAAGGAGGAGTAGGAAAGCATAAGAGGACATCAGGATCAATATCTACAATGAGATTTTCTTGTAGGTATCGAGTTGCATGTATATTTTCCTCACTACTTTTGGCATGCATGGCATATGCATGTGGATGATTGTTCATGATGTGTCACTGGCATGTAGGATTTCCTATATTGATAGTGGATTGCCTAGCCTTGCCATTTCCTAGATAGCCATGGAGATTGTGGGTTTATTTCCTTGTTTTATTTTGGGTCATTCTAATGTTTCCTTTGCTTGGGTTGAGTTACTAGTTCCTGAAGCCTTGGCTGGAAAAACTCTCTGGAGCCCTGTAATAACTTGGGTTGAGTTACTAGTCTCGTAGCCTTGGTTGGAAAAACGCTCTGGAGCCCTTAGTGTGTTGAGTTACTAGTCCCAGAGTCTTGGTTTGACAAATAACACACAGAAGTAAACTTATCATATTTGAAATCTTTTATTAAATTTTAGAAAATATTTTATGAAACTTGGATATTGAAACTGTTATCACAAAATCAGTCTCTGAAGGGGTTGCTAATCAGATAGACTCTGTGTAACTGTTTCA
This sequence comes from Pinus taeda, assembly GCA_000404065.3. Lineage (NCBI taxonomy): Eukaryota > Viridiplantae > Streptophyta > Pinopsida > Pinales > Pinaceae > Pinus > Pinus taeda. Next base: position 10,056 of record APFE030091856.1, read on the forward strand.
GACCAATCTTTGGACTAAGGATTAGCCTCCCTAGCCCGAGAGGGCTCTCTCTAAGAAAAATATTGATTTTTGTTTGTTGATAAGAGGGCTAACTCTAGAAAAGCAAATTAAATAAACAGGCTGGCTGGACAGACATTACAAATACTTCCATTGGGCTTATGGAGTTGATTCTATTCAATAAAATATAACACTCTTCATGCATAGAAGTCAGGGCAACAATGTTTAAATACTCAAAACATCATACCATAGAAACCTCAGTTTACAAATACACACAGGAAGTTAGAGCAGCATAAGTGAATTCTGAGTGATTGTGTATTTATACAACTGTAAAAAGCATTAAAGATGAGACAAAACCACATATCTTGAGCATTTCAAACACTGTAAGAATCCTGAGAAGATAAACAACAAATCATATTACCATATTGAGTTTTTACACAAGTGAAAGCAATACTTTGTTTCTAAAAATGTCCAACACTTGTTACAAAGATGATTAAGCTATATATAGAAACATGACTCTAACTACTTTGAGCTTCCTCCTCCAGCATGAGGGGAGCTCGATGACTGCCACTAATGACACCTATCTGTTTTTAAATAATCATTAAATACAACAAAGTGCTTAACTGGAGTTTAAAGAGTCCTAATTTAACTATAACTCTAACTCTATCTTCCTCGTAGCATGATTCCTTCTTGATTCTTGACACCTGGTCTCTTTTCAGTTGAGCTGAGATGGCTAATATGAGTATCCAATATTCCATGCTGGCCTAGGATGCTGAATGCTTTAATGGTTCAGTGATGCTAGGAGAAATACTCTGTTTTTTCTCGGTTCCAGTCTTCCACCACCTGTTCGAATATGTAGCAGCATGCCTTTAGCTCTTTAATAGCCCAAGAATATAGAGCATTACCATGTTCCTGATATGCTGGAGGCTTCTTTGATGGACAGGTGTGTAAGCCAAAACTCTTCGTATGCAGCTCTTTCCAAACCCTAATCACTGATAATAAAGTGACTTTATAACCAAAAACTTTAAACTTAGGTCAAAACATTTCACCTTTGTTAAAGGTACACCTGTCATAATTTGAATGGCCTGGTAGCTTCCTTTGATCTCTTACATGTCACTTAGGTGATCCCTTTGAAAATCTTTGATTATCTTATCGAACTGTTTTCCTGTATTAAAAACAACACCTACAGTAGTTTCGCAGTTTCGTAGCGCAACTTTGGTCACCCGTTTTTCCCAGCTCATGATGTATTTGAGGAAACTGAAGGAGGTTTTTCTGAACCGATCCATTCTGAACAAAAACCTCTCCTGGGTTTTTGAAACATCTTTCCTACCGACCAGAATGATTCTTTGAAAAACAGGTGATAAACAGGAAAAGTCTGTTTTGTGAAAAACTGCACTTACAACAGTTTTGTAGCGCAAGTTAAACCATAAATTCCTCCCACCTCAGAATGAATTTGAAGAAACGAAAAGAGGTTTTTGTAGTGTAGCATCTTAGGAAGAAAAACCTCTTTCAGTTTGCAAAATGGAGTTCTCAGCTGCTCAGGAAAGCTTCTGTAAGTTGACTAGTAAAAACAGTTTTTCTCTGATAAAACAGGCTGCTACAGGGGTTTCGTAGCGCACTGCGAAATGACTGAACAATGATTACGCTGCAAAATTGACCAATAGGAGGTTACACTGCGAAATCACGAAAAGACTCAGTGGATAGAATAAAACAAGACATGGCTTATAACACAATGATGATGGAGGAAAACCAATAGGATTAGAGCATAATTCAAAACAAACACCTTTGAAACTCCCAATCCTAAGTATGAAATATGAAACGAAAACCATTTGACACAGACCTTTGACATTTAACTAGGACAAACGACTATATACATAAAATTTTAATTCTAAGTGATAACAGAAACAACGATGAAAGAAGATATAGGTACATTTGGTTGATTATTTATTAAATCTTTAGTCTTTATTGGTTTTTCGTCTCCGTCAAAGGAGAGCTTAAATTAATTCGGGATCACTAACACTTGTCAATATGATAACTTCTCATACCATGACTTCCATTAATCTGTTGATCCACATAGGGCAGCGAACTCCTAGAAATACAGATCGTCGGCTCCCGGCCGGAATAAATCACCGAAACCGGATTGAATCAGATAGCGTGGCATGCTTCGATAGGCTTTCAGCCGTTGCAAAAAACGCTGATTAGTATTTACCAATAATCATCTCATGTTTTTGGCTTGTGGAAGCTGGAGGGCATGCAACCACAACCCACCTGCACGTCCGATACAATTTTCCGACTTAGAGTTGACATGCACATTAACAAAATACAAATAAGACTTAGACTTAACCAACAACTGAACATAGACTTGACATACACTTAACAAACAAGCAGGAGGAAGAGTTTCCGACATAGACTTGAGCGACGACCAGGAAATACTGTTGATATTTCCATTTTCTTCTGCTGATCTCAAATCCACCTCCTCTTCTCTGCTCCCTTAGCTGCATACTCTGAAATCCACCTCCTTTTTTCTATTCCCGTGGCTGCATACTCCGAAATACACCTCCTTTAATTTGTTACCACCAGCAGCCTGCGAGTTATTTCTCACTGCACTGCACGCTGTTCTGTTAGTAAGATAGCGGTCATGAATAAGCTGAGTTCCCCTATCAAGCTTGCAAAGCAAGCGTTGATAGCTCTGCCCAAGGGGCTGCTAAAAGTCCAAGTAATTAAGAAAGTAAGAAAAGTGATTCCAAATGGCAAGAAAAGGAAGAATGCGGAAATGCACAAGAAGAAGAAGGCCAATAATGGCAAGAAAAAGAAGAATGCAGAAATTGAGTTAAAGGAGGTGAATTATGAAGATGGAATATTTTCAGGTGGTGATGTCATCCCGAATTATGAAGATGGAATATTTTCAGGTGGTGATTTCATCAATAATAGTGATGATATCAATAAGTCAGCGGATGCTTTCATCATAATGATGCGGAAGCAATGGGCATTCGAACGACAAGAAGATGAGATGGAGATCGCCACCACCAATAATCATCATCATCATGTAGATGTTGCTGCTGAAGAAGAGGCTCCTAATCATGTTGCTGCTCCTGTTGCTGACGGGGCTCCTAATCATGCTACTCCTGATGATGCTGCTCTTGATGACGCTGCTCCTAATAATGCTGCTGAAGACATCGATGACGCTGCTGCCGCTGCTGAAGAAGATGTCGATGAGTCGACGGTTGCTGCTGCTGCTGAGGAAGACATATTTAATGAGGTGCCTACGGATGCTAATTATTATATCCATCATGATGATCAGGTTACTGCTGCTGAAGAAGATAATGATATGGATGAAGCTATCGATTGTTACATAAAAAATTGCCATCTACAGTGGTTGTTAGTCGACGAGGCCGCTGAAGCGTACATGGAACATACCCAGTAGCAGTGGACGTTGTTAGAGGATATCGATGAGGCTTCGGGGGCTTTTATAAAAAATAACTGCCACCAGTGGTGGTTAGAGAAGCAGCAACACAAGCACATCAAAAAAATCAGGCGAGCAGCAAAAAGAGTCGATGCTCAGGAAAAGGAAAATTGAAACTTCTCATAGCAGCAATATGCTGTGTGTATATGTGACTTCTCTCCATAATATATACATCATTGCAAATTTGCCATAATTTCTTGGCATACTGTATTGCTTATGATAAATCAATCTCAGAATACATCCATTATAGATACAACGGTATTAGAATACTTTTTCCATAAATGCTGTAAATATGCTTCAAAACACACGTGAATATATATATCCCACGTTTATTATTATTTTAAAAATATATATAGATTTCCCACGTGTATTATTAATTTAAACAATTATATTGTTCCCAACTCCAGCAAATGTAAATATACTACACTACACTATTTGTCATGCATATTTTGGATTCTTATAAATAATCAAACGATGAGTACTCCATCCCAATGGAATTGGTGTTTTGAATGTGATAAGTCACACAAGTCAGGTTGTTTTCTGTTTTCTTGGAGTGGAATGGCTGTTCTGAATGTGATAAATTGTCTCTCCATTTCCATAACTTTAAAATATCTTACACTTACATAACTCTGCAACTTTAAAAACATGGTTCCAAATAAATTTAACACCGGGGTAAGCTTTTATTCTAATCAATTCAATTCATATGATAAACTAATTTTTCCTCCTTCTATATATACATATATATGTATAATTCATCATTTACATATTCAAAACAATAAATTATTAATAAATTTGCTATAATAAAAATAGTAATAACTTTATTTGATTAAAAATATTTAGTTTTTCAACTCAAAAAAATGTTGGAGAACATCAAGTGTAGCTTTCACTAATTAATAGAAATAAAAAGACTAACGAATCAAAAATAGGGAAGATCAACCGATTTAAAATAGAAACAACAATAGTTCCCAAACCTGGTAGTTACGTCGAAGTCTCAAACATGGTCAAATTTTCCTATGGTTAAGAAAAACTTAAGTTCTTTTAATTTTGCAATGGTTTATATATGGATTTAATGGCTGACATATATCTGATATTTATATGGTTTTATGCTAGTTATAAGAATGGTTAAATAAATGGTTCATGTCATGTTTATTTCATCTATTTACTTGTAATTGTTAAATGGATGGATGTAAGACCTAATTGATGATATAATAGTTCAATGGAGAAGGAGGTGTTCCTTCTAGTTATGTTTCATAAGTTCTTTCAGTCATTTATGCTCTATCTTGTATCCTAGACCTGAAGGTTGCATCGATGTTAAGTGTTTGACAAAATGTCAATCCCAGTTGGGGATGCTAAGGCCTAGTCCCGATCCAGGTGGATCTTCAAAAGGTACTAGTGGCATGGTAAAAGGCTCAAAACTCGAAGTGGCAAGATCTAGATAAGCTTAGCATTGGATCGAAGTGCTCGTCATCATGATTCCAATGGTGTGAATAACACTCGAATCCAAGTTGGTATAAAGAAGTTAGAGCAGGTCAACTTTTATATTTGAATTGTCCAAGTGGATGGAGGAGTGATGTGGTAGACACTCTCAGCGAATGGGGAAACACCAAGTGGTAGGCTACCATTGGTCTTGTATATCACATATCAGAGCAAAAGGAAGAAGCAGGTTAAGGAGAATTAGCCCCGGTGGGATCTCGACTGCAATTTTGAAATCACATATTCTAGGTCGAAGGAGGAACAATTTTTAAAGAATTAGCCCCCAACAGAGCCAAGGTTGTAATGCGATCAAATCACAATTGCAAATCACAGTAGGAGAAGTCACATGGAGTACCACCCTGGGATCCACAATTGTGATTTTACGATGGGCTTTGAACCCGATATTTTATCCATTGTATTTTATAACCCCGGTGGGTCCGATGTTATTGCAAATATTTGGGTCGATAAGCTGATTGTAATTTTCCTATTGTGATTTACGATTTGGGGCTTTTGGACCTGATACTCTATGCATTTTATTTCATAATCCTGGTGGGTCCACAGAGTGCCTGATGTATGGGTTTTTGGTTCATCTGCTAATTGTGATTTGAGATGGGGACTGTTTTTGGTTCATCTACTAGTTTCTTCAGATCTTTGTTTTCATTCTTCAATATTTCTATGCTAGACAGTGATAAGTCAAGCTTAAATTGATGTTCATATGTCATTTCTTCATGAAAGTCAAGTACATTCCCACATGCATATGTTTCATTTAACTGAACACTTTCCTTTTGATAGGGTTTTTTCTCCTTCCTCTTTCTCTTTCCTTTCTCTACACTGTTGGTGCTAGACTCTCCATGCACAAGCAACAATATATCCCAGATTTGTTTTGCAAAAGTTAAATATATTATTGTGTCAAGATCCTTATTATGAAGATTGTTATACATAACACATTTTTCCTTACCATTCCACTGTTGTTCTTGTAAAGAGGGAGAGTCTTTGCAGTAAGCATCACATACAATCTTCCATACACCAAGTCCATAAGAATTTAGTTTTGTTTTAACCTTGTCTCTCCATTTATGAAAGTTTGCTGATCTC
>APFE030091857.1:0-10499 GCA_000404065.3 Pinus taeda
ATAGAATTAGTGATCGGGAGTTGCAGCTGAGGGGCATTAAGTACAGAGAGACAAAGAGGCAGAGATAGTGTCGGGAGAGCAGCACAGTAGCCGGGAAATGTGACACAGAGCCAGCTAGGGCTCACGCAGGGCCACACAGGGGCAGTCGGGAGCTGCACAAAGCCTCAGAGAGGCCAACGTTGCTGACACAGAGGGCCAGAGGACTGACGCAGGGCCTCCTAAGGCTTACGCAGACCCATCCGGGGTGATGCAGGGCTAGCGCTGAGTAGTGAGGCGCTGACACAGTCCAGAGAGAGGCTGACGCTGGGGTTTCTGGGGCAGATTGGTGCTGAGGAGCTGCTGGAAGGATTATCTGATGTTTCAGCCAGGAGATTTGTCTCAAACTAAGAGGTAATACTGCCAAGGAAATTCTCTGTTGGGTACGCCAGTTTCGGCACCCAGATTGTACTTTGATATTGCTCAATAAGAAAACCCTCAGATAGCTGCACCGGTTTTCCCACATTGGTTTTTTTCGGGGACATTGGTCCAAAAATAATGGTGTGATTGTTTATGTTTCCTTTAGTTGCTTATCTGTAATATGTTGAGCATGCACTAGTGTTTATTTTCAATATTTACATTGTAAATAACTTGTTAAGTAAAATAACAAGTAGGTAGGAATAAATCAGATAAAGTGCATGGAGGGTTTCTAACTAAGTAAACTTGGAAACTTCAATAGAAAAGTGTAACTAGGTTCGATCATCATAGTGACATATGTAATTGATGAAAAGAAGAAAAATATAATTATTTTCGTGATGCTTGTCTCATGGGTTTCATGAGCAAGGAATTTTATTTTAATTAATGGCTCCCATTGTGACCCTTTAGGTTTTGTCATCTAGTCGTAAAAACCTAATTGAGTTAATGTCATGTATGAAGGACCCTTCTTGGGCATGTTACATTTTGTATGAGTCATTAAAATAAGTATGAAAGCCCTCCAAGACAAGCACAAGACCTCTCCTTCAAGTCGGCTCAAGATGAAAGTAAGATAATCTCCAAAAGGCATGTTGGCCTCGTCTCCAAGTCATGTCGGCTAATTTGCATGGGAAAACTACTATTTATAGGCAGTTTGACTTTCATTTTAGACAATGAATTCGGTCTTGCATCTAAAATACATCAAAAGATGCGAAAAGTAGAGATAGAAGCCTCTCATCTAGCACAAGGAGGAGAATCTGAGTTATTTTGGGACTGTTTTGGTTAACTTTTTCTCGCACATGTGGCATGTATTAAGGGTTCTATAGTAGGGTTTTCTTAGACAGCAAAGGAGCCAAGAAAAGGATCTTTATATCAGCATACATCATAGCTGCGGTCATAAGATTGAGTCTCCTAGTCAAGCAAAGAAGGAAGATATCTCCAAACAGCTCACACGTGAGAATTAGATAAGCCGAGAGTTGCAGATCTGTGGATGAGACTGAAATTGCAGAAGTGTAGACAATTTGACTTGCATTGACGATAGGAGGAAAGAGCAACAAGTTTGTTTCAAGGACTACATCAAGGAAGGTGTGTGACTTGGTCTTGGAGTGGCAAATAGGTTAAGGGTCTTGGTCATGGTATTCGTCAATTGGAATCTCTATAAGAAGAAGAATTTGTTCGAGTTTTCCTCTCAAATGGGAGAGGTTTTGGCCTTGGCTTATAGCCTATATTTTGTGTCTCTTGTCTCTTTATGGTTCATGCATTGGTAACTGTTTGACGAAGAATAATACTATACTAACATAAGTAAAAGAAAATCCTAATCTAAGATGTAAAAAACATTCACAAGCAGTTACTAATAGAAGAGAAATCACTTAACATTGATGCCCTAGATTTCCCAACACATTGTTGTAATGATTTTGATATTTCTTGATGATTACTTTTATTGACATCTCTGAGCAGGTCCCAGAAGAGGAGAAAAATATAGGTCCCCAGGACTGGCTAATTCATGTGTATCATTTCACAAAGAGTGCATCTCAGAACCACATGGTAAATTTACTAGTTTTCTTTACATGGACTTTACTAAAATAAAGGATTCTATGCTTTTAAGCTTCAGTGAATGTAACAAGTGCAGTGATTAAATCTTTTGATTTAAGAAAAAAATTCTGAGCTTTTTAATTTTTTTTTAAGGTGCAAAACTTCGGGGAGCCCTTCTTTTTGGCTATCCATGAAGGCGAAACATTAGCAGAAGTAAAAGAAAGAATAAAAATAAAATTGCATGTTCCCAATGAAGAATTTTGCAAGGTAGAGAATATTTTCTGTCTCTAATATTTCAAAATATTAGTAATCCAAATTTGCTTCATTTCCATAATTCAGGTTTAATGTCCCTTTCTTTCGTAACAGTGGAATTTCGCATTCGTTTCTTTGGGTTGTCCTGAATATCTTCAAGACCCAGACATTGTGTCTACTTGTTTTCAGGTAATACACTTTTGCTTTTGTGATGTTTCTTGCCACGGGTTCAATTGAAATTAAATGCTTACAAAGTTTGATCAGGTGCATTTATTTCAGTTATTTTGGTTTGATGCTTCTACAGAGGCGAGATGTGTTTGGAGCTTGGGAGCAGTACCTTGGTTTGGAGCATTCTGATAGTGGTCCAAAGAAATCTCACCAAGCTAATCATGTAAAATTCATTTTTCTTTGTCTAATTACTTAAGAGTTTGAGTTATGGTCTTAATTAACTTCAGTGTTTGAATACTTCATCTGGACAGGTGATTGATAAAGTTTCCCCAGGGGTATCAGTTATTCCTATCTCAACAAATATTCCAGTATTTTCTTCAATTTTCAGACCAGTTTCAGAAACTGAGCCAGTAGTTGAAACTGTTGCATCTCTAAGCGAATATTTCTACAATTCACAAACCAAATCAGTTGTTAAAAGGTCTACAAAGAGAAAGCATGACTCCATGGAGACACCTACTGAATTAAGCTGGCAAGCCAAAGGTGATACTAAAGATAAAGCAATTGAAGCAGCCTCGGCCTTAGGAGCTTTTGTGACTTATTGTCAAGGCACGGTAGAAGAGCTGTCACGAGAATTTGAAAAAAATATTCAAAGGATAAAAGAACTGGAGGCTGAATTGGAAAAGAGCAGAGTCTTTGGTGAACAACAATGGCAATCTCATGCCTTTGTTCTCAGACAGGGATTTATGCTAGCAATGCAGCAAATGGAGTCAAGGCACAGTTTGGAAAAGGCAGAACTGGAGCAACAATTGCAAGCAAAATTGTCAGAATTAAATAATCAGCATCACCAGCAAGTTGAAATTTTGAAACAAGCTAAAGAAGTAGAGATTAGAATTCTGAAGGAACAGTCGGATATTAATTTGCAAACAATCACTACAACATCAGAAGCACAGATAAAATCCCTTGAAAAACAGCTGGCCCAGATTCGAAAGGCATCTCTGAACATAGATATTTTCAAAGAACAGGCTCTGATTGTAAATGAACACCTCAGAAAGGTACAATTAAAATTTTTCAAACAGTTGGGAAAGATTTACAATTTCTTTCAAGAATTAATTTCTTTTACTGATCAAATTAAATCAATGGCCAAGGAGGATCAAGTAATAAAAGATCAATTTGGCAAGATTATAGACTGGGAGAAGCAATTTGATCCGGAAACAATAGAAAATTTGTCAAAAAGAGATAAAAAGCTGATGCAAGCATCATTATATGAGAGAGACACAAATTCCAAAATTATTGATGAATGGATTAAGGAAGCCATCCAGTGGTGCGATGTTGTATGGGACAATGGTTTGGATATTACTAAAGAATTTTGTATGCCATACCTTCAAGGGCTTAGGGAGGCCTTACCACCAGTTATTTGTCAGCAAACTATTGAAGAAAACAGGTCATCCGACAATGAGAAGATCAAGGGAATGAATACTTGGGATCCACAAAGTATTCAGACATTTTATCAGCGTCCTTATGAGCAAATCAAATTAATTTCTAAGTTCTCATCAAAATACAACAGAAAGAAAAAGTACATTGAGAGACGTATTTCTCAATGCCAGGTCAGCTTAAATAGTTTCATACCGATCCATCTTCCACAGCTATCTGATAAGTTCTTGCAATGGACCCAGTACATCAAAGAAACCGCTAGTATATCAAGTGTAGGAGGAAAATTAAATATTCTGCCAAGTTGACAATAGGATTTAGATAGATTGGTAAGATTTTGTTTGTTGCCTATTTCATGTAGATTTTCTATATTTAGAGAAACAAATATTATCATACTTTCTGGAATTTTTAGTATTTATAGAACCCTTCACGTTGGAGTAAGGATTGGAAATTGTTGTACTCAATGACACTACTATTATAATTAGAAGTTGCAAGCAATTTTTGAAAACCACTTAGGCATTGATGTATCTTTGAATATCGTAGTTTGGATATTGTATGACTCTTTAATTTTTTTTGATTGATCACTTTAATTTATATCACAACTTGCTGAATATTTGAATGTACTTTTATTTTTCTTTTATTTTTCCTTATGAAATGAATCTGATTAAGTATAATGTTCTGTCGAAAGGTTTAAACAGACTCAGATTCCTTCTTAGTTTTTTGTGGACATTCTATTTTGATATTCGAAAAAATAGTTTAAACGGTTTGCTCTCATTTATGAGATAGGTTTATTTTCATTCAAATAGATTAGTCCTTTGCATGCAAATTAATTTTGAAAAAATATAATAAATATACTCTATTTTTTATAAGCTCTTTAACAGGAGCCCAAAATCAATTTGGAAGTTGACTAAACCCACACATCTGTTCTAAGTTCTAACTTTTGTTGTGCGTTCTAAGTACCGCATTTAAGTGATTGTCCTCCCCTTTGCTCTTTAGACACTTGAAGCCCAACACACATCTACACAATAGTTTGTTTATGTCATTTATATTAAGTATAATGTTTTGTCGAAAGTTTTAAATAGACTCAGATCCACTCTCAGTTTATCGTTCAACATTTTTATTATGATATTTGAAAAGACAGTTTAAGCAGTTTGCTCTCATTTACGAGATATGTTTTCTTTTTGTCCGTTGACCATTACGTGTCAACGACCCATAGCAGTGCACCCCTTTTTTTCGTAAAAGAGATGGCACTTGATCAATGGGTGTCTACCGTCTAGCTATCATCATCAGCTTGAGTTCCAAGATGTTATGTAAACCCTTTTTGCATGTGTATAATATAAATAATTTCAACAGATCCGTGTCATGTATGTAGCGAGCTAGGTAAACCTACTTTTCTAGTGACGATCTTCATTTTGGCAGGTTTTTTGGCTCACCTATCCATTCTCGGATGGTCGATAGAGTTTTCGTCCAATCTTACCCTAAAGCTGGAATGATTTTTCTCACTAAGATCTTAGGCAAGTCCTAGTGTTCTAGATCGAGTTTATGTAAAAGTAATTTGAGAATAATTTTAACTATTTGATTATGTTATTTTATTACAAATTACTTGGTGTGGTGGATTATATTTGTGTCGCAGAAATGGGTAGTCTGTGAGGGTCTACTACAAATGAGTTTTCCCCCTTATGACGTAAAAAATATGAAAATCATGATGTAAAGTGCCTTGAGGGTTGGAAAAATAATTATCCCTTCCTAGGTTAATTAATTAAATTTTCTAGCCAAAAATTAATTAAAATCCTAAGTGAGAAATTTAATTAATTCTAGGTCTTTGGTAAATTTAAATTCTCCAAAGGCAAAATTCGTGGGTCTTTAAAAATTAAATTTTAAAATGTCCTGGAACTAAGGTAAATTAATTATAATGCTAAATTTTAAACCTTTGATCTCTGGGGATTAAGTCAAAGTCAATTTTTTGGGGAAATTAACTCACAAATTTTATTTTTGAGTTAATTAAACTGCATTTAATTAAAAATTTGAATTTCCTCAAGAATTAAATATTTCGATGGATGAGATTAAAAGAAATTTTAATCCTCATCAACAGTCGAGATTTCTTTAACGATGATCACTCAAACTAGTCGTTGAAAGATTATCTTTAAATAGGAAGTCATTTGTCAGTCGATGGATCTGACTTTTGAGTTATGTGCTTAGTGAAAAGGTCTTATATAATATTTATTTATTTATTTATTTATTTTATTTATAATAAAGAAAGATTTTGGGATTAAGTTTTACTGGTGTTACTCTTCATGGGAGTATTGTAAGATGTATTGTTTTCATGCATAATTTTTTCTAAAGCCTGCGTTCCCTCCTTCCTTGCTTCCCCCTCGCATCCCTTTGCATCCCTCTTGCTACACACAACTCCTTTCGTTCCATACCCTTGCTACTTGCATTCCTTTTTAACCCTCTTCTTAGTCTCTGCGTGCTCCTCCATCGAACTCCATTTCTCCTCGTGTTGCCTAGACCTATCTACGACTCCCTTCCTGCAAACCCTTCAAAGTTGTTATCTGTTGCTTGTTGCCATCCCTGCATCCAAGCTACTCCACTCCCTAACATTGCCTGTCGTTTTTCCTTTGATGTCATCAACCTGCAAAACCCAAACAAATCTTATTTGTTTCCTTTGTGTGTATCATATGCTTTAAGTTTTCGTTTAGGTTAGGGTTAGGTTCACACAAACAAATTCGACTTTTTCATATATATATATTTTCCATTTGTAGTGTGTGTAGGGTTTAGTTAGTTTTCTTTTTTATTTTGTTTTAAGTTCTAATTTTTTATTTACTTTGGTTAACTTTTAGATTCGTTTTGACTTAAAATTTGATTTTTGATTTTTATTATTTGTCTTGTTTTGATTTCACTTTTTTTTTTGCTTACGGTTTTTTTTATTATTATTAGTTTTTTTCATTCATTTATATATATTATTTTTTTTTTCCTCTTTAAATTTTTTATTTTTTTATATTATTTCTTTTTAATTTTTTTAAACATTTAAAAAAAAATCTAAAAATTTTAAATTTGGACTTTGATTGCTTAATGCAATAAATAAAAGAAGAACTAGCTTCATCATTTTAAAAATAAATAAATTAAATTTGATTAAGGTCTTTTTATTTGATTTTTTAGTTGCATTAAAAAATTCATTTACCACATTAAATTAATTGTCTAAGGAATAATTAGATTGTTAATCTAAAGTTCCTTGGTGCCCTTTCGTGGTAGTGAGTTCTCTATTGTCAAGTGTGGTTAACGTTTTAAAATTATTTACTATTGGAGAATGATAAATTATTCTAGATCTGGGTTATTAATGAAAATTATTTTAAATTTGGAATCATTGTTTAGCATTTAAATTTCATAATTCTTCACAGGATTTAATTGCTAGAATATCTTGCATGATAAAATTTTGGGTGTTGACATTTAATTAAAAATAAATAAATTAAATTTGATTAAGGTCTTTTTATTTGATTTTTTAGTTGCATTAAAAAATTCATTTACCACATTAAATTAATTGTCTAAGGAATAATTAAATTGTTAATCTAAAGTGTTCCTTGGTGCCCTTTCGTGGTAGTGATTTCTCTATTGTCAAGTGCGGTTAATGTTTTAAAATTATTTACTATTGGAGAATGATAAATTATTCTAGATCTGGGTTATTAATGAAAATCATTTTAAATTTGGAATCATTGCTTAGCATTTAAATTTCATAATTCTTCACAGGATTTAATTGCTAGAATATCTTGCATGATAAAATTTTGGGCGTTGACATTTAATTTTTTATGATCGTCGCTTTGCCACATTTATAAACTGCTATGGATAACTTGTTTTTGTTTATTCTATGGTTAATTGAGTATAAAGGAACATATTGTTGACACCTAATCTTCATGATTGGGAATTTTATGTAAATAAAATAAATTGGGAACGTGAACAGTCATCGGGAGATGAACTGAACAATCACTCCCTATTGTATATAATAATGGGTTACCTATGGAATAATACATGAAGTAGTTTTCTGCCAAACTGGAGTTACTCCTAGCCTGACATGGTATCAGAGCCAGCGCCTTTTTTAGTTCTTGTTCTTTGTAACTCCTTCCTGCATATTCTGCTTATGTTCTGCAGGCTGACATGTCTGTCATATCCCTGCAAAATCTCAGTCATTGTTTAATATATTCGTTGTGTGTGAGTTCCATTTTGTTATGTGTTATACGCATGGATTCACTGTGAGTTTCAACCCAAGCCTGCGCCTGACAATGAAACGTTCCTCCGCCTGTTCTTCTAAATACATTGATTGCTCTCTGGCTGTCCTGACATAAATGTTTCATACTCACCTTGTTTCTGTTTGGGGTCCAGTGAATACGCGGTTTTCTTGTGAGCACCAGTAGGGAGATCGACCAGGACGAAGTCGTACTCAACTTGTTTCTCATTCAAACAGCAGAGCACCATACCTGGGGCCATGGAACGCTGTTTAAACACTGTTTTTTACATAAACACTGTCATATATACGCGTTTTTTTCCTGTCCATTTCATATATATGTTGACATGAACGTTGGGGGTTTAGTTCATAACGCTGTCAAGTTTTGAAGGTCTGTAGCTATGGTAACGCTGTCCAAATTCTATGGTGCCTCCATGCAGGAAACACTGTCCAAGTTCTATGGTGTCTAACGCTGGTTCAACGCACTGTCCAAGTTATGGTACATGGTAGAATGCAGGATTATTTCCAGGATGCTAGCTAACAGTGATGCTCCATTGTAATTTTTGCATTCTGTTTTTGCGGATTTGGAATTAAGAGTGACTTATTCTGTTGGCTTTGGACGGCATGTTCGCAACTTAACGCTGTCCCATATTCCAGTTTGAGTGGCTGCGCAGTTTGAAAACTGCTTTTGTTTCTAGTAGTGGTTTTGTAGTTATAGGAAGCCCGAGCCTTGTAGAATGCCTCTGTCGGCCAGGGTTGGAATGGTGGTATTAAATATATACCAATCGATATGATTTAAAGATCACTGCCTCCGATTTGGGGTTGGTTTAGTGTGTCTTTAAAATGCATGGAAATGCCCAACGCAGTTTTTAGATTGGGAAGCACATTTTTAGTGTGTATTGTTTAAACACTATCTCATATTTTTTAAAAACACTGTCCAACACTTTAAAGCTGTTATATTTTTACTAGATTCAAGGTCTAAGAGAATCAAAGGAATTTATGGTGTTTTTTTTTTTCAGTGAGCTTTGAAATTGTGATGTCGTTGCTGCTCCAACTTTGTAGAGCTTGCAGAGAATGATTGATTACTGACTGTGATATGAATTACACAACCACAATTGTTTACCACAGAAATTTTTGAGTGCAATTTCACTGTATATCAGCAGAAGTTTTTTTTTTTTACAGAATGCATTCAATCATCTCTATGGTAGGAATAGTTCTCACTGGCAAGGAGAACTATGCTGATTGGTCCCAGATGATACAACACACTCTCATCTTCAATGAGTTGTGGAAAGGAGTGTGTGTCGGGGAAGGAGACATTGACCCAGAAAAGCCTACCTCAGACAAAGAGCTTGCCATTTGGGAAAACAAGAACAATAAAGCTTATGCATTAATCACAACATCTGTAAATAAAGAGGTGAGTCGCCATATTTCATCATATTCAACTGCTTTTGAAGCTTTACAAAAGCTGAAAGAACTCTATGACTCACATTCTGCACTTGAAGTCGTCCAACTCATGATTAAACTCTTCACTCTTGAACTGCAAAATAATGATCCTCTTGCTCTTGCATCTGAAATAAAGTCTATAATGCATGATATCAAATCCACTAAGGTTGAGCTGGATATCTCTCTTATTGCTTTTTTCAAGGCACTTTATCCTACATACTCCAATTATCTTGAGTCTTTGCAAGCAAATGGAAATCTCAAAGATATAACCTTTGACTCTCTTGTGAAAAAGTTTGCTGAAAGAGAAAAATCCTTTGGAAAGAAGACAACACCTAAATCTTCTGAAGAGACTGTGTGCCTTGCTCGTAAAGAAAAGTATCCTACTCAAGATTCTACAAGAGGAAGAGGTGGACGAAGAGGAAGAGGAAGATATTTCAGAGGCAGGGGGCGCAGACATTCTCAAGGAGAAAAGGCAGATTTACATTATATTCGCTGCAAAAGAAATGGATCACATGATGCCTCTACATGCAAGCTACCATGGGACAAAATTGAGCAGAGAAGAAACCAACATAAAGGTAAAACTGATGATACAGATAAAGGTAAAGCACCTGAATCCCGCTCACTATGTTGAGGCACAATGTAACATTGGAGTAAATGAAGATTTGTTTAATACTTCACTTGCTTCCTGGAAAAATGATTGGCTGCTTGATTCAGGAACAACCTGTCACATGACTCATAGAAAAGATTTTTTTGAAGATTTCACTGACAATGTTGATGGAGCAGTATATTTTGCAGATCAATCAAAAATCAAGCCATCAGGGCTTGGCAGAATAAGGCTTAAACTGCCTGGTCTTCCAGACTTTCTTCTGAATCATGTTCTATATCTCCCACAGCTCAAGAGAAACTTGTTGTCCTTGGTCCACATCCGCCAGCAAGGTCACTCCATTCATATGTTTGATGGCAAGCTTGAGGTAAGAAAAGCATCTGACCACTCACTTGTCATGAGGGAATA
>APFE030091867.1:9898-31878 GCA_000404065.3 Pinus taeda
GAAAGTAAAGTAAGAAAATTTGAATTGAGAAAAATAAAGAAATAAAATTATTTGTTAAACGATTCAAAAATAAAACAAAATATATAGATACTTAAACAATGCATTAATAAAATATTTAACTTGTAATTATTTTTTTATTTCTATTATATAAAATAGGTCTAAATATTTAGATTAACTCTTTATTCATTAATAATTTGTATAACATCTTATACAGAAGAAATTACAAATCTCTTTTATTATATAAAACTCTCCTCTACTCTAAACCCCAACCACTTAGTTTTTTAATAATTAAAAAGAACCGATCTCAAAACAGGATGCCTATCCCGCGGGGTAGTTTTATAATAGAACTTGTCACTGTAACGGCGTTACAAGGATGTCCAGGTGAGCTACTTATTCGTTGGTCTTCTCTACAGACGAAACGGTCTGTGATGGACTGCGCCCACTCATGAGGGGGAAACGGTCTAGTCAGAATAGGCGGCTAAAATGAGTCGTGCATTCCTTTCTTTGTATTATAGTAACCACATGCGTCCCGGTCCACCGGTGTCCAATAGATAATGCTACCCACACCCATCCCCACCAAGACGAAGCCTATAAATGGAGGCTGCCACTACACATTCATAATCATCGCAAGAGGCAGCATTATTAGAGGTTATATATCATTCCACCTAGCATTTCCCATTTCCCATTGTCGGTCGGAGTTTATTCATATCAGTAGAATTTATATATATATCATTCCACCCAGCCAGGAAGCCATGTCGATGAGGTACTCATATGCTTTTGCAATGGCAGTAGTGGTAGTAGCCGCACTCGTTGTGGGCAGTGCTCTAGCCACGCCCAACACAAACTTCGTATCGTCTGCGTGTAACACGCAGAAGATCCCAAGCGGAAGTTCCTTTTATAGTACTCTCGGATCCCTCCTCGTAGATATAGAGGGAAACACTGCCTTCAGCGGTTACGACTACAAAGCATCGCGTGCTGGCTCACCTACCGCCTATGGTCGTGGCGTTTGCAATCGGGGAATCTCTCAGTCTGATTGCACCGCCTGCCTTAAAAACCTTGGGGACCGCATCTGGAACATTTGCGGCAACGCCATCGGTGCTCGAGTTCAGCTAACTGACTGTTTCATCCGCTACGAGCAGTACAGCTTCTAGTTATGTACTGAACGTCTAGTTATATACGCATTCAACGTCTGCATCTAATATCGCATATCTTCTCTATCTATGTTTCAATAAAACGTCTCACGGGATTCTCTGAGCGAGAGAATCTGATGCTGTGTAATTCTCATCAGTCCCTATCTAAATTCTGCATATAATATAATAAAACAGTTATCGTGCATTCTCTTATTTTATTTTCCGTTCCGCTGTCGCTGCCAATAATTCTATGAATATTTTCAGTTCCGCTGTAGCTGTCAGTAATTTCATTCCTTCATTATTAGGTTTGCTATTTTACAATTATTTTTAAGATCAAAATAAGCTTTCCACCCTTCATTAATCCTTTTCTCAATGATATAGTTCTAGTTGAGCTTGTGATGAATATCAATTCCTAGGAACTTGTAAGAATACACTTCCTCCAAGTTATTATTGTTATACATAAAATTAGTGTAATTGTCCTTCTTGGATTTGATAATCATAACTTTTGTTTTGTCAGTGTCAACAATCATACCCATGGTAGAGTAGAAATCCTTAAGAAGCCTAAGTTGCTTATCAAGATGAGATGGGCACCTTGCGAACAATATCATCAGCATAGAGAAGAAGGATGATGACTATCCCAGCTAAGATTGTGCGAGCACATCATGCTTCCTGTAAATATCCTTCATGCTTGTCAATGTAAATACCAAGTACGGTAGGGAAGAGGGGGCAATGTTGTTTAACACTAACATTACATTTAATATCTTTCAACCACCCCTCATTGCTTTTTAGCTTCGCAATTACATTGTCGTATCTCTCAACTCGAAAGGAACCTTTAGCTCTTCTTATCTATTCCAAAGTTTGTTTATAGGAACCGTATCGAAAGCCTTTCTAAAGTCCACAAAGCAACAAAACAGATTGGATTTATCATTACGACATTCCTCCACAATGATCCTAAGCATAACGAGGTGGTCTGTTGCTAAGTGATGTCTTCTAAAACCCACATGGCCTTTATCCTGCTTACCTTCATTTTCAAGCCATATAACTTGGCTAAGAGAGGGTTGATCATAATTGTCTCATAATTAGAGGGGTTATTTGCATCCCCACTTTTAAAAATTGGGATAATGAGGCTCCCAGTCCATGGTTTAGGGAACCCTTGCTTGACTGCTTGATTGAAAAGCTTGTGAATCTAGGGGATTAGGACAACACCACCAATTTTTAAGATTTCTGCCTTGTAACCTTCAATGTCCTTAGCTTTCCCATTTTCCAGGCGATTAAGCCCAAAATCAATTTCTTCTAATGAGAAAACTTTTTTCGTTGTGAGCAGGGTTTCAAAGTTATTCATGACAATTGGAGATTCATAAAGCTTTTTAAAATAGGAATTCCAATCGTGTAAAGCAATTTTAATATTATCTTTAGTTTTCCTATTCAAAATGTGCCTCCAAAATTTCTTAGGAGCTACCTTAGAGAGGTGTAAGAGATTCACTTGTGTTTTACGAATGTACTACCTCTTTTTCCTTTTAGTTAGGGCTTTGTATATTTTTATCTTGCCAATTTAAAGAGATTCATCAACAAATTCCATAATTGCTCTCCTCACACATTTACAATCTTTTTCATACCATGGGTTGGTTTTGCTATTTCTCTTATTATTTGAAACTTCAATTGAGATCTTGTTAATAGAATATGAGAGGGTTGTAGTAAAATTATGAAAGAGGTCTTCTGTGTTGTCTATACTAGATAAAGGAAACAAATTAGTTTTTAATTCATTTAGAAAGAGATAATTTTTATTTGTATCAAATATTAAGTTCTTTTGGCTATAAGGATTATTTTCTCTGGGATCTCTATGCATGACAAAATTCAGAGTTATAAGTAAAGGCCTATGATCAGAGTAACGCTCATGGTGATTGAAGATGTCAAACGTTATTATTTCATTGTATAAAGGGAGATCGGAAATAACATAGTCTACCACACTGCTACCAAGCCCATGGATGCAGGTCATGTGGCTAGAGTTGGGCCACTTCTTTAGACCGCTGCAAATTATGAGATCTTGAGCACTACAAAGCTTGAGTAGCTCCGACCCAAACAAATTCTCCCCGTGGTCTTAAGAGCTCCTTTTGTTCTTACTAGCCAAAGTACGGTCATCATCTAACTAAAGAAGATAAGGGTTGGACTAATTGCTTGGAATAATAGCTTGGTTGCTTGAAGTTCGAGAATTAAAGTGACCTATTAAAAGGATATTACCTTCATTCCTTAGGTTAGAAATATCATTCTCTAAACCATTGTAAGGACTATTTTTATCTAGATTCTTTTTCTTATAGAAGTTAGAATTGATGGGGGGGAAATAAAATATTGCTATGTAGGTATTTTTATTATTAGCGTTAGTGATCTCTATCCAACTATATTGGTTGTAAGGGTCATTTTTATAAACCCTAGCATGGGGGGAGATGTTCTCCTGAATGTAGCAAGTTATTTCCCCAATGCCTCTATGCGAGGATCACTTGTTCCAGGTAGACCATAGCATAAAGCCATCTATGTTAGGGACCTTAGATTCTCCGTGATCCCAAGTTTCAACAAGCAAAATAATATCAACATCATTTGAGATCCAACTTAGCTTGGGGCCTTTCCTCCATGGAAAACCCTAGCAATTCCAAGAAAGATTCCCGAGCATGTTGAATTGCTACTTATTACTATATTTTTGGTTACTATCTCAAATAAAGGCTTTTCTATTTCTGATTATTGCCCATTTTCCTTCCTTCCTAACTTCTTTTACCTTTTGAACCTCCTTTCTTAATTGTACATGATCTTTTGGAATGAGATCTTCATTTATGAATATTCCCATTCCTCTTATACTTGAGGTTTTACTATGTATGTCATACTTATGATTAGTAGAGCTCACCTTTATTCAGATCAATCTTCCTCTATTCTCAGTTAATTTCACCAACCTTGTTGCTCCTGTGAGAGACATTTCAATTTGTATACTATCACGTAATTCTGTCTGGGCTATGGCTATAGTATCCTCATCTACCTCCTCTTTTAAACTGAAGATTATAAGGTTCAAGGCCCTTTTGTTACGCTCATGATCTAATTCTATTATTTTTTTCATTTCATCTTTAATTGGTTTGATATCTAATTTACCTACCACATTATTTAGAGTGAGGCGGCTATTAAATTTTCCTTCTAGTTATTTAATCATGGCGTTCATTTTAAGACTCTCTAAAGTATCAAAATCTCCTTGCTGGGATGTTTGGTTAGTATCTTGGTTCTTTTCTATGACCTGCAACCTAGTCTCCATTGCCACCATTTTATTCTCCAATAGTTCTATTTTATTTTCTATTTTTTTTGGATCGTGTCTCCAAGAGATGAAAATTTATTTTCCTTCATGGCTTCTAACTCTTTTTGTAGCTTGACTTCTCTTTCTTCTCCACGTTTCTCTAAACACTCTATATACTCAAAAAGGCCTTGTAGAGCAATTGTGCTAGGTCTGATTTTGCTAATCTTTGGTAGGTGTGGTGAAATATACATACTTGAAAATATATGAGCGAATATGTATTAGAAAAACATAAGGAATGTGTGTACCTTATGTTAGCAAACTTGACTGCAAATCACACTTGCCCCGGATTGGATTGACCGCAGATCTAAAGGTAAAAACCCATGAGTTTCTAGTCACAACAAATGGTTAATTATAGAAGTCCTTCATGCTTGGTGCTAGACCACAGATTCAATGAACCACTGAGACCATATAGTATTTGATGAACCACTAAGAAATTGTGCAAAGTTCTACAAATACACCACCATAACTGCAGATTATATAACACTTCAAAATTTATGTGCCACAGAGATTAGGGTTCACTGTAGAGATCTACGAATACAACCGAAACAAAAGTTCGAGATACTACAAGTTCCTTGCACTGCTCAGGATCCATGTATTATCCCAACTTCAATCCACGTCAACAAATTTGATTTTGTCGCATCAAAATCATCTACAGGTGCCATATTTAATTTCTGAAGTTCAGATCTCGTATAGGAGTTCAATCTACTATAGAAGCTTGGGTCTGTTCATATTTCACACCTACAAGATGAGCCAAAGTATATTCAACAACCCACCTAGACTGCAGACAAACCACCGATACCGTATAGTATTTGACGAACCATCGAGAAATCGTGCAAAGTTCTACGAATACAGCACCACAATCACGGATTATATAACACTTCAAAATTTATGTGCAAAATTTATGCGATCTATGAGTCTCAGAATGCTAGGAACCAGAGCGAATATATAGGCACAGAACCGGAGTGAGTATATAGTTTAGAATGGTTTCAGAACTGGAGCGAGTATATATTGGAATTGATGTGCCATAGAGATTAGAATGGTTTCAGAACCAGAGTGAGAATAGTTTAGAATGGTTTCAGAACCAGAGTGAGTATATATTGGAATTCTACAAATACAACACCGCAACTACAGATTAGAATGGTTTCACATATTAAATATATACATAAATATAAAGTATATGATATTAATTTAAATTAATATTAAATTTATTTTAATTTTAAATTTATGATAGGTTTTAGGCACTAAATATATTTCATTATATAATTGTTTCACCATTTAGCATGGGCCACATTGGTAGTGGTGAAAGTTATGTTATATTAAAAATGTAAAGTTTTAGTAAATAATTAATTTATTTTTATTTCAAATATTTGCGAAATCCTTGGCTATATAGAAGGAAACTTTATGTTTATTTTAGTTTAAGTAAATATTTAACTTACTTTTATTTCAAATATTTGGAAAATCATGGGCTATGTGGAAAGAAACTTTAATGTTTAATTTTAATTTAAGTAAATATTTAATTTAATTGGAAAATCACAAGTTATGTGGAAGGAAATTTTAATGTTTAAAGTTTATTTCAATTACCAAAGACTTGAAAAATCATAGACTATGTAGCAAATCTAGTGGGAAACTATAATCCTTAAAGTTTATTTTTATTTTATTTTAAATCTATATAAAAGTAGTTATGACAAGTCTTGGAATTCACAAAAAAGACTCTAGATGAAACATTCATTTACGATACAGTTAGCGGACAATTACTTCCTCTCTTCCTAGAGAAAAAACATATTAGTGTGAAAGGAAGCAAAGGAAGACAAGAGAGAAAAGGAAGAGAGAAGAAATTGAAAACATTGAAGAAGATGTGGGAAAGGAGGCCACAAAAGGCAAGAGACAAAAGGAAGAGAGAAGAAATTGAAAACATTGAAGAAGATGTTGTTAAGCTCGGGCACTATGTTGCCACATAGGGTGTTCTTGAGCTCTATTGAGAGGAAATGGAAGCCCGAAGACACACATATAGTGTATTGCTGCACCCTACTCAAAGCAACCTAAGACACCCTTGGGATTTTGTGAGTTCGAGGCTCCCCTTGGGATTCTGTGAGTTCTAGGCTCCACTCCGTGATCTCGATGCGTGAGAAGTCACTATTTATGTTTACATCCATATTGTAATTTTGAGGAGTGATGCAGGGTAGGCCTGCAAAATCAGGGTGTTTAAACTCTCTGCTCATAAACATGCATCTCATCTCTCACCCGATCTCTGATGCCAAAATTTCATACACCGTTCTAACCATAGGTCTTCAATAAAAACAATAAAACTAACTGAAGATCACACCAACCATATGCACACAAAAATATATAAGAATAATTAATTAAGAAATAAAATATTTACGAGAGAAATCATGGCCTATTCATGGCCTCTTATTCTTCATACTCCCTTCTTCTCTCTCACTCTCTCTGATCCTCAATGTCTTTGAGGATTCCTAATTTATAAAAACTAAGCATGATCTAGAATCACCCCAAATAAAAGCTCTAAGAGTCTACATGCAATGCATACACAGGGTAAAAAGCATCTTGAGGCTTTTTCCCATCTTTTTCCATGTTGTAAAATAGGAGAGCCTTCCTTATCCACATCTATTGCTTTTATGCCTAAATCCCTCCCTATTTTATTAAAAATAACAAAATATTTAAAATAATCACACCCCCCTTTTTATTCCATATTTACAGATGAAGAGGGTCTTGATGCTCCTGCATCATACACCCAACCTTAAAATTAATCATGATCTCCTGACCATGTGTTCGGATTTGTGTATGCCTGGATCCCACACCTTGTGATGCAAGTCATCATTTGCCGCTGCTTTTGTCTGTTGTTCTTCTCTAGGTCTCCACACCTTATGCTGCATCGCTCCACTGGCTGCACTCTTGCAATATTTTGTTGTCTTCTTCTTGCTGCTGCTCTTTTGCTTCACTGGTGTTGGTCTCTTCCAGGACTCCTTCATCATTATCCGCCTCATCGTTTCAATTTCTCTGTCTAATAGACTTTCTCCAGCATCTTCATTTAGACCTGTATTCACAAAACAATTGTTAGAATAAAAAATATAAGGCATCAGTGCCTCTTCTACTGCTATCAATCCACATGTTGCTGCCGCTGTCGCCATAGATGTTGCTACCTCCCAAACTTCCTGTCCCTCTACAGCATGCTTTGGCTCATTACCTGCAATTTCATCTGTAACTTCATCTGCAACTTCCTATGCCACTTTTCCGTCTTGTTCACTGCACTAGCCTCTTTCTTCTGCAATCTCCTTATCATACTGTGGATTCTCCAACCAATATTGTAACAATGCAATCTCTCGGTAGCATCACTGAAGCACCTCATCATCACCTGCATTCATACATAAACTTTCAGTATCAACTGTTACTTCCTTTATTTGTGCTTCAGACTGATTCACTTCCACAACAACTTCCTCTTGTGCTGTAACAATTTCATAAGATGGCACATCCTCCTTAACACCTGTAATCACATCACCTGCAAACATACACAACTCATCAATTTTTAAACTGCAAGTCTTTTTAGTCCTCACTGCTTCCTTCAACAGTTTCCTTTGAACCAATCTGCATGTGGGATTTTCAAATTTCATCTCTGGCACAAGAATTCTAAGTCCCTTTCTCACCAAAGCAATCAGAATTTGCTTCAACCTCCTATGCAATTGTCGCCAAATCACTCTCTTTCCCTTCAGTGGAAAGATCCATTTTCCTTTCTGCTTTTCCTGCTCCTGCAACCGTTCTTCCAGTACCTGTAACTGTGCCTTTATTTCTGCAATCTTTCTTTCTCAAACTCCTGCAGTCATTTCATCTCTGTGGCATTTCTCTGGACCTCCTCCTCTGTCTCCTTTATGACTTTTAGTAGTCTTGTCCTTCGCCAAAAGTTCTTCGGCTATGCGTTGCATGAAGCCTCTGCCACAGCAAACTCCTTTGCTGCCCCTTACCTCACCAATCCTTCCCTCTGGATCTGGCCTTTTGGTAACCATTGGTCCTCTGCTGGAACCTTTTGAGCATCCTCCACTGCTCCTGTAGGCTTCTCCCATCTGCAACTTTATTCAACCTCTGTTGAATCTTCAGATTTTGCCACATTCACTTCTCCTTCTTCCCGTTGAGATTTCTTCACTATTCTTGTAGATCAATATTCATCACTTCCAAAAATCATCATAGGCAATTAACAAAAAAACACTTGAACCTTCAAAAAGAGCTACTCCTGCTCTGATACCACTTGATGCAGGGTAGGCCTGCAAAACCAGGATCTTTAAACTCTCTGCTCATAAACATGCATCTCATCTCTCACCCGATCTCTAATGCCAAAATTTCATACACCGTTCTAACCATAGGTCTTCAATAAAAACAATAAAACTAACTGAAGATCACACCAACCATATGCACACAAAAATATATGAGAATAATTAATTAAGAAATAAAATATTTACAAGAGAAATCATTGCCTATTCATGGCCTCTTATTCTTCATACTCCCTTCTTCTCTCTCACTCTCTCTGATCCTCAATGTCTTTGAGGATTCCTAATTTATAAAAACTAAGCATGATCTAGAATCACCCCAAATAAAAGCTCTAAGAGTCTACATGCAATGCATACACAGGGTAAAAAGCATCTTGAGGCTTTTTCCCATCTTTTTCCCTGTTCTAAAATAGGAGAGCCTTCCTTATCCACATCTGTTGCTTTTATGCCTAAAACACTCCCTATTTTATTAAAAATAACAAAATATTTAAAATAATCACACCCCCCTTTTTATTCCATATTTACAGATGAAGAGGGTCTTGATGCTCCTGCATCAAGGAGGAAAATGTTGGAAATACAATTTTTTATCTAATTATTGATCTCTCACTAAATTTAATATTAAATATCTATTTTAGAAAAGGACTTTTTTTTTAATAATATGAAAATAAATTTTTCCATCACCATTCATTGCATATAAAGTATCACCAATATATGAAATACATACAAAATGTTCGATGAATAATTTAAAAAGAAATAAAAGTAATATATTATTATATTATTATATAGATTATTTGGTGTTTTCAAATCATTTTAATATTATTAAATAATAATATATTAAAAATATAAATTGTGTGGTGTGGTGGTGGGTGCAGCTAAAGACAAAACCTTGGTCTATCAAGACCTAAAGAAACAAATTATTTAGTTTGATTTAAGATTTTATTCCTATGCTCAAAAATCTTGGAGAGAAGCCTCCCGAGCTCACTGTAATTTTGACATCATAAAGGCTAAGAAGGCCAGTATTGCAACAAAGATTTTGAAACTGAGATCAAGAGATACATATTATTTTTAGTATTTTGAGAAGTGTGGGATACTTTAATCGGTGTGAGAGGTTGAAAAATTAGGTTTACTAATGATTTAACTCTACAAGATATTTGTTTGAAGAAACACTAAAGTTAGATCTTAATTCTAGATATAATTAAATTTAAGTTGAATCAAATTTATGTGTGTAAAAATTTTCTAAAATTTCCAGTAAAAATGAGATTTATATCTTAAAAAAAAATTATCTCTCTTCACAGTTTATAAATCTTAAATAATACAAATTTATGTTTTTAATATAAGTGAACTTACTTTTATAGAGAAGTAAGATATACTTGACATTAAATATTTTACTTGAATTATTTACAAAAAAAATATACATCTTCAATTCCTTTTTTTACAAGATGGATGATCAATTTCTTTTTTACTACTAATGTTTTTTAATATCATGTGTGCAGCAATTCAATATGTAAGGAATTACACATCTTCCATTATAAAAAATTATAAAATGTAACCATATACATAAAAACAAAAATCAAATATCTATTTTCAAAACAAGTGTTTGTATTTTAAATAAAATAATAAAGAAAAAAGATTTACAGCTCTATTTATGCTTAAAGTATCACTAAAAAAATTCATAAGAAATATGAATTTTATAATTTAATTAATCCATACTTAAATTAATTGTTAATTAAAATATTATAAAATTAATAATATTAAGTCCTATTAAATTAATATTTTATTACTTTTTATAAACTTTAAAATAATGGAAATGGATCATAAAAATAAGTTTGAGTTATGGGTTTGAATTGAATGGTCAGCTAATTTGATGTTTATAAATTATTTATATAGTTATATTAATTCTTCTCCTTTACTTTGTTGGGTAAATAGATATCTTAATTCATAAGAAAAAGTTTCATATAGCTCTCTACCAATAACAAAAATAGCAAGCTTTCTACGAATAAAAAACAATCGGAAAATCATTATGATAATGATAACCACATAGAAGACTCTTTTAGCATTCAAGATTTCAGTAAAATGCATATGATGTTTGTATGACTTTCCCTGAGTTCACTAATTTTTACCCTAGCAGGTACATGTGTGTGCATGTGTGTTTGTGAAAAATCAGTAAAGATCTATCTTAATTTTGGATATAACAAAATTTAAGCTAAATAAAATTTATTCCCATGCAAACATTTTCTCAAATTTCTACTCAAAGTAAGATTGATATCTGAAGAAATTTTAACTCTCTGCACTTTATAAGTTCCAAATAATATAAATCTCTGTTTTTATTATAATTGAACTTATTTATATATAAAAATAAGATATAAGTAACATCTCGGTAACCTCACATGAAAATGTGTGGAGTTATAATTTTTTTACACAGTTTATCTATCAATAGCTATCCAAATTACTATTCCATATTCTTCATTAACCAATAGATAGAATCTTCATCATTACATAGAGTAACTTTAGTAATGGAATAGTAAATTACATAACCATTAACAACAAATGTTGTTGCATATTAACATAAAATTTCTAATGTAACCTTGCATTAATTCCATGATTATTTTAACTCGGTTAGTTAATCGTGTTCTTAGAAGTATAAATGTCACATCATTCAAGGAATCATCATTATCAAACTAACACAATAATCCATCACATCATTTAACACCAATATACCCTAGAAACCCCATTGGGTGAAAACCAGCAAACGTTTAATTTTATTATTAAACACGCATGAGGGTGTTCACTCCTCACTCAATGGTTATAACGGAGTCCATACCTTGACCATTGTTATAAAATATTACAAATAATATAATCTCCAAAAGCAACATAACTTGTTATAAGTTATTACAATCATCATGACATAATTTACCCACCAACCCTTGAGCATTGTGTTTTTAGGGCATGGTTATTGCCGTGAGTCTGCCGGAATTACTTCAATCTATAGAGACCACTAACTTATTTCCCACCATAAAGGTAACTTAATCCATCTTTATATGTTGGACCATTTTCCTGCAACTGTTATTTCTAACAACCTTTGCTATCATGGTTAAATCAATTATTAATCAAACCAAATCATAAATATATACTGGTGGTGCTTCACCATATTTTCATGTACATTCACAAAATGAAAAACAAAATATCATGACATGGTTCCTTTAACATTGCGTATGAATTAGTTATAAGCATATAACCATCAATGCATTTCTATAAACAAATACCATATTAACTAATATTCCTCTCACATAAGCCCGCATTCTTGCAAGACAAATCACTACAGCTGACCAAGCACACCTTTAAAGGAAACTAACACATAAGTTATGATCTTCATGGATGAAAATTACATAAACTTTATCAAAATAGCTAGCCATTCAACTATTACTTTTGGTGCATGCAAATTCGTAAAGTAGGCTACAAAAACAAATGTTGTTCCTATTCATGCAAATTCATATAATTTCCAAAAGGATATTCCCAAAGGAATGCTTAATACAATAGAGCATGCAAGAACATGTTTCCTTTTTAAGGAAATCTAACATAATAGGGCATGCAAAAACATGCTTTTGGTTCCATAAAATTGATGCAATAAAGCATACAAATAGATGTCATCTTTTCCAAAGATTATACCAACATTACACATATATATATTCCAAGGAAACCAACACATTACTATGGTTTTTATGCACGTAATTCATCTTCTTTCCGAAAGAATCTTTTCCAATGCAGGCTAACACAACATGATATCACTTTCCACATACAAATTTATATTTTGTCCAGCAAAAGCTAATACAAATCTTGCATGCATATACATGATCTTATTTCAAAAGAAACTTATTTTTTTCTAAATAAATATAGTTCAATAGTTCTTCTATCCATGCGAAGTACATATCCTATAACACAATGACTATTATTTGTGTAAGAAAGAGCTTATCATAATATCCCTTCTTTAATGTACACATTACATATTCCCTTCTCTAGAATTATATCATCATTAACTATTACTTTCATCTAAACAAATACATTTTTTTTTTTTTCAAAAGGAAGTTAATATAGCATCATTTCTCTATATTCCTACATGAAATATTCCTCTCGTGCTTCCCTTTAAATAAATTACCATAGATAACTATATTTTATACATAAATCCCTTTAATGCACCTAAATCAAGAAATCAACACAATTCATCTATCAAGACAATGTTTTAAATATATTATTCTATAAACTTGCGAAAACATATTTTCTATATTGCAGTGACCACCATTTTGCACATGAAACATGTTTTTTTCTTACCACAACGACCCTTACTTCAATGTACATAATATTTTGAAGAAAAAAAGCATGTGTTCTTGTTCTTGTATGAATGAGATCCATATGCATGTTTTAAGAAAACAAACCTTTTTAAATATCAATTCATGCACAAAACTCCTATGCATGTAATTCTACACTCAAATCGTCACAGTCTTTGAATAAACAACATGAGTAATATATGCATACAAATTCATAAAAGTGCCCTTCCAAGAAAAATAATCTAATTAAATTTTCTTTTAAATGCCTGCACTCTTTAAATAAACAAAATGATTAATATATGCATACAGATTGATAAAAGCACCCTTCCAAGAAAAATAATCTAATAAACTTTTCTCTTTTTCAAGAATTTGATAATGTATGCAAAGGAATTTCACTTCGAAATCTAATTCAATGATCCATGCAATTAATATTTTTTTTCAAGAATTAACATACAAATTTTTTTCAAGAATTCCAATATTATGGACATTATTATTGTGCACATATCTTTATTAAGGTTGTAAATGAATCATGCTAATATCTCCAAGGAAATTAATAATCTACATTTCTCTCATAATTACTTGTCAATCTTTTCTTTAATCAAATAATTTATTTTCTTTATGTTTTCACAAGAAAAGTTTACATAAATTATTTTCGTGAAAAAAATATCATGATTTACTTATTTTTTGTGTCTGCAGGTTTGACGTGTGTTTTCTTTCCAAGAAAACAACATCCCTAACTTATCTTTTCCAATTAACTTTTTTCTTTGAGTAAAGTAACATGATTTCTTTATCCTTTATGATGAAATTTATTATTTATGAAAAGTAGTATGACTTCTTAAATATTTTTGTTTGTAGGATTCACATGTGCTCTCTTTTCAGGCGTAACAACATTCTTGCACTATATTTTTCTCTCTTTTGAAGCATAAAAACATCCTTAAAATATATTTTTGAAATAAAATAACATGGTTTCTTTGCTTTTAATATGTAAAGTTCGTATGCATGCTTTTAGAAAATTATTCCATAGAAACCATGCAGAACCTTCCAACGAAATAACTAATTCCTTTACACAAAAATCCTTGCAACTTCGAAGAGTCTAGATAAATATTTCCAAATAATAAAATAACCTATCATTCTTTGCACAAAACACGTGAAATTTCTTTCCAAACAAGTGAAGCTAACTTATATTTTTTGTGCAATAACGATGACACCCCATGCTCATACCTCATGTTCATGAATACCTCTTGTTGGAGCCATGACATTCATCACCAAAGTTGTGATGATCAATGCCTCAGGACTTCACATGATGAAATTTCCAATAGATGAAGATGAAAGTCTTTTTCTAGATGAGTTATAATTTTCTTTATTTGATTCAAATTAGCTTCCAACAAACACATAACAGTTCTTGTTTTCAACCGTTTCATTAAACACGGTAAAAATAATATTTTCCATTATGAATGTCAATGTAAATGCAATTTATAAGGATATTATAATATAGTTGATATTAAATATTTTAATTGATATTTGTGTGTGTTTTGTGTCTGCGAAAAATCTGTAAATATCTATCCTAATTTTGGATATAAAGAAATTAAGTTGAAGTGTGTGTGTCTGTGAAAAATCAGTAAAGATATTTCTTAATTTTGGATATAACAAAATTTAAGTTGATTCAAATTTAATCATGTGCAAATATTTTCTCAAATTTCCACTCAAAATGTGATTTATAACTTAAGAAATTTATCTCTCTACACTTCATAAATCCCAAATATTATAAATCTATGTTGTTAATATAGTTGAACTTATTTATATATAGAAATAAGATATAGTTGATATTAAATATTTTCCTTGATTATCTAATTAAGTAAAATATAGTTGATACTTGGAAAGTTGGATAATTATTTGGAACTATAATCTTAGTAAACTCTCACTACATCATTAAATGTTGATGAATCCATTTATTTTCTTCATGGATTATAGACAAGGTGCAATGCAATATCTCTCTACATAGTTAATCCTTGGTACAAACATGCAACTTCAAGCCCTTTCCTGAAGGAGCTTGCACAAGGTACAATAATTCCTACCTCATTCTCACCATAAGAGACTGGTGGAATCTATTAGCAATAGAGATTATCTAGATTAATTACATGAATGAAATTGAGTAGCTATAAGAGAGTTAAAATGATAGGTTTATTGTTGTATAAAATATATTTAGGTATGTGGATTGTTATGCTATTACTTTCAATGCATATATGATGCATATCAATATTTTCTTATTACTTTCAATGCATATATGATGCATATCAATATTTTCTTCTTACAATTACATGTGAGTAATATTATTTTAATGCACGGGGCCACCACCATTGAAGTGTTTGTTTATTTTATTTCAAAATGTTACATTTTGAATTTGAATTTTCATGTATGTAGTTTTGAAATTTAAAAATTCATGGTGGACTAATCTCCAAGCATACTTAGTTTAAAGGACAAACCTCTCCAAGCATGTACTAGATCTAAAAAGCATTTTTACAATAACTTATATAATATAAATATATGTTTATTATATTAAAGTTGCATATTAGATCACTTAATAATTTAAATGTTATGTTATATCAAATCAACATGACACTAAATCTTGAATTTAATTATACTGGATAATGGATATGGAAAATAAAATTGCATCCACATTTGGAAGGTAGATACTTTATTACATTATTATTGAATGAATGAATAATATGACTAAATTTTATCACAAAGTTGTTACAATCCCTACATCTCGAACTCTGCATAGAAAATATGATGAAATGTTACCTAACAAAATATTACAACATGTCAGCAACAGTATAAGGACATTATTCCATACAAGTTTGTAACACCATCCTCCAACATCTACCTAAGTAATCAGCTAATCAAGGTAAACATGTAACGAGAAGTTACCATGATATGATTTGACTCCCTGTGTGTCATTTAAGGAAGTGGAATCAAAGCAAACACACCATACATATGTTCCACATTAGCAACAAAACTCCCAAGATCCATCCCAACCACTGAGGTAGTTATCCCCTCGATCACACTGAACTTTTAGACCATTAGACACCAGACACTCCCATGATATGGACAAGCATGCATCGAGGAGGCTCTAGATGCTCCCACAACATGTAGCGATAGACTATACACTCGCAAGGTGTGTAAAGTTTGAGCAAGCATATGTATTTATTCTCTATTATCTCATTAGTGCAAATATATAATAAGGGGTTTTGAGAAATTTCTTTCCTATAGACAAATATTTGTGCATGTGTGATGTTTCCTTTTGCATGTCTATGCTTATGGTTTATATGGTGAGTTTACTTCCTCATATCAATAGAGTAGCTTCAAGTCTTGTGATTTAGAAAATTTCACGAGATATATTGAATATACACATTAATTTATACAGTTTTCACTTGTGTGTCCTTAGAGACTTAATCCCTCTTGACACTTTTCAGATACCGAGTAAGATGAATCTATTTTCTTATATTGAAAGACATATGATTCAAATTATTTATATATAGAAAGAAACATATAGTTGATATTAAATATTTTATCCCAATTATCTGTAAAATAAATATAGATATTGACAAAATTTAATACCTAATTATATTAAATATGTGTGTAAAATTGATATAGTTGTGGACATTCAAACATTTTTTCACTATTAATATTTTTAATGTCATGTGTAAATCTTATTTTGAGTATGGAAGGTGTTACCCTCTCCCTTATAATAAACTACAAAAAGATAACTTTCGACATAACATTTTGTGTGTATATCTATATATATATATATATAATATATATTATATATATATATATATATATATATATATATATCATTTTATTTTCATTTTATCCTTTAAAAATATAAATATTAAACTTTCAATCACATTTCATTGTGATATAACACCAATATATGAAATTTATAAGGATATGAATTATCAATTTAAAAAATGATAAAGCTACTTTAAAAATATAATTAAAAACCTAAACCTTGAATGGTGTAAGGATCACAAGAATTGAAATCTCCCCTAACAATCTATCTCTCACAAGTAAGGTTCTTAGGCTTCACCCCTCATTTTTTAGGATCTATGTAGCAAGAAATATTGAACCGATCGTAGCTCAAAAATGAACAAAAAACCCAATGAAACAATACAATAATATTTTGAAATATAATATTTTCCTTTGTAAGATACATTTCAGAACTTGCTCCTATTGGTTATCGACAACGCTATCTAATTGTGTAGAGGTAGGAGTGGGCCTTTTATTGGAATTTTGCTTGTACAATTCCTTGTCAAAATTGGGTCTATATCAGAGAAAATCACTTTTGGTAGACGATTAATTGATCTTAGGTGTATCGAATCTATTTTCTCAACCACAACACCAATGACATGTTATTTTTCCTCCACATGACTCCACCCTCATCAATGCACAAAAAACTACTATTTTAGGTTGGATCTTTCATGGGCATCTCCTTTTCAACCTATGTTGTAGTGACTCCTTTTTCAACATTGACTTTAGTGTATCAAGTCATTGAAGGTTGTGATTATTCTACATAGCCATCTCTACTTACTCTAATTCTCATATGTGTAAACATTGCTTCTCTTTAACGTATGTTGGGCTCACTCACAACCTCAACCTTACATTTTTCCTCATCTTTCGCACAAAATCATAAAGGAAAATTAAAACTAAGAGAGATGACATAACTGTCTTACTGAACTATTTTGTTTTTTGAATCCCACACCCAAAACACAAAATAGAATCCCATTTTATAGAAATGGGATGAATAGACTATATAATCACTGCAATATGGAAGATAATGATGCCATTACAACTCCAATTGACTCTTATGTTGAAATCTAACAATTTTGCGGGAGACGTAATTGAAAATATGATGACGCGAAGAATGCACTAGAACAATACATTTTCTCCATTAACTCTGACATTTTCGAGTTTTCACTCTTTTTATCTTGAGATATTTGATCACTATCAGTAATTGGTAGATCCCAAGTAATATAAACCTATGTTGTTATATAGAAATACATATGCTTTAAATTATTTACATATAAATAAAACATTATAGTTGATATTAAATATTTTACTTGAATTATTTTTAAAAGAATTATACATTTTCACAATCTGAATACTTAGTTATACTAAATATGTCTATAAAATTCATATATATGTGGACATTCAAATATATTTTTAGTATTAATAATTTTTAATATAATATGTAAATATTTATAGTATGGGGGAGTTACACATCTCCCTTATAAGAAATTATAAAAAAATAACTCTGGACATAAAAATAAAATAAAAATATTTATTTTCATAACAAGTGTTTCGTTTTATCCTTTAAAAATATAAATATAAAACATTCCATCATATTTTCTTTTAGTAAAACACCAATATATGAAATTAATGATAATATGAGCGGGCTCCAGATGCTCCTAGTTTAAGCAGTTGTTGGCACATGCACCAATGTTAAAGATTGCATGTCCGGATAAAGAGTTTTTAGTATGCACAAATTATTTCAGAAAAGGACTTGGTGGAGTCCTTATGAAAGATGGATAGGTGCTATGCTATGAGTCACAAAAACTAAACAAGCATGAGAAGAACTACCTAATACATGATCTTGAGTGATAAATGATCATACATGCCTTGAATATGTGGGAGAACAATCTTCTTGGTAGGAGGTTTGTATTGATTAGTGATCACATTCGGATGAGGTATTTGTTTGACCAAGTAAATATGAATTCCTGTAAGGCTCTATGGTCAGCCACGATCAATGAGTTTGACTTTAAGATAACTAACATTAAAGGTAAAGAGAATAGGGTGGAAAATGCTCTTAACAGGAGAGTATAGGTAAATCACTTGGCAGTTATGAGCTCCTATGGGACAAACTTATAAGATATGATCTTGTAGGCAGGTCAACAGGATGTTAGGTATATGGAGATTATGCGCAGGTTGCTACTGAGTACGGGTATAGGTACATGTGGTAGTACACGTACAGGTATAGGTGGTAGTATTGGTATAGATACAGGTAGTGGTACATGTATAGGTACTAGTATATGTGCACAGGGTGTGGACTATTGTCTTACAATAGATGGATTGGTTAGATTTAGTGACAATATATATTTTCCAGATAGTAGTGAGCTGAAGAAGATGATATTGAGGTATTTCAATGTGAAACCATCTTCAATTCACCCAGGCTAGCAGAAGACATTAATTCCAGTGAAGAAATTTTATTATTAGCCAAATCTAAAGAGGGATGTAGCAGAGTTTTTGGCTAGGTGTTTTCATTTTCAACGTATGAAAGCAGAGTGTAAGAATCCAGGTGGTCTGCTACAACCGATTGTGATTCCATAGTGGAAATGTGAGATCATTTCCATGGACTTTATCATAAGGTTATCGAGGGTAGTGAGATAACATGATTCCATGATGGTTGTTGTGGACAGGTTGATGAAGATTGCACACTTCATTCTAGTGAATTCTACATTCTCGGCAAGCAATGTGGCATGGGTATTCATTAGAGATTTGGTTAGATTTCATGGTGTTCCAAAGAAGGTTTTTTCCGATAGGGATTCAAAGTTGACTTCCAAACTTTAGAAGGAGTTGTTTGCAGGTTTGGGCACATAGTTGGCCTTCAGTACAACTTATCATCTGCATATAGATGGACAAAGGGAGAGGGTATCATGAATCATTAAGGATGAGTTCATTTGAGGCATCACATGGGTAGAGTTACAATACTCCCGTTAGTTGGAGTGATCCAGTTAACAGGGGTTTGATTTGATTAGACATGTTGGTGGACATGGAACAGGAGATACAAGTTATAAAGAAGCATGTAAAGGAAACATAGGATAGGGAGAAGAGATATAAATATCGAAACTGGTTGATCAAGGATTTCTAGGTTGGGGCATAGGTGTACTTGCACATCAAACCAAAGAAGAGCTCCTTGCAGATTGTATCATTTACCAAGCTAGCACCACGGTTCTGTGGACCCTTTAGTATTGTTGAGAGGATTGGGTCAGTAGCCTATCGACTTGCACTATCTCTGACAGTGAATTTCCATGATGTTTTCCATGTGTCAATTCTTAAGAAGTATGTTAAATATGTTGATCATGTAATTAACTAGTACGTATTGCAAGTGGAACTAGATGGAGAATTCCAGCCGGAGCCTCGGTGTATATTGCAGAAAAATGTTCTCATGTTGTGGAATCAAGAAATCAAACAAGTTAAAGTTAAGTGAAGCACTTTTGGTGCAATGAAGCTACATGGGAAATGGAGGATTATATGTAGGCTATCTATCCTTCATTTTTTTCCAGTTGAGGCAAAGTAGTTTTTTAATAGTATTTTGGTATATGTCTTTGGTATATGCCTTGCTACATGTTTGGTGATGTTTTCGTATATGTACGAATGTAGATGGATGTAAATACCACCATGAGATATGTTATAAAGCTCCAATAAATGGTATGGGTGTCATGTCATTATGATGTTATTCTTGTTATGATGTCATGTTGGTTTTCTTCTCAGTAGGGTGATCACTATAAATACTACATCGAGCTATGTTATAAAGCTCCATGGGCAATATGTTTTCTTTCTAGAGGTTTCACTAAGGTATACATGTGGTTCTGTAATATCAAGGATGATGTCCCCCAAGGTTGATGGTTCTGTAATATCCCTTATGAAAATACCATGTAATAAAAGTTAATAAAGGAAAAATAATAACCACGGTTGATGGGATGCTTATTCCAAGTTGAATGTTGCGAAAAACGTCCTTGTGTGGGTGTGCATTTTGGTTAATATTGCTAAGGAAATTTCCAAAGGAAACAGATAAGGATTTGGAAAGGAATTTATGAAAATAATGGAAATTTGGAGAAAAGGAAGTTGAAAGGTCACAAGTTGCATGTGAGGAGGAAAAAGAAGGAAAATAATGGAAAATGAAGAAAATAGAGGCCTAATTGATGAATAGGTTTTTAAGGATCCGTTTGTAA
Organism: Pinus taeda; assembly: GCA_000404065.3. Lineage (NCBI taxonomy): Eukaryota > Viridiplantae > Streptophyta > Pinopsida > Pinales > Pinaceae > Pinus > Pinus taeda. Next base: position 30,965 of record APFE030091867.1, read on the forward strand.
CCTTTTTTCACTTTAGTTTTTGAGCTCTCTTGTTATTCTCCCTCACTCTTAGACACTTACAGTTTTCATGGAGCACTTTGTGTAGGTTTTAACCCCGTACAGAAATTACCTGCATACGAATTCTAAGTCACAAGAAAAATAAAAAAGTGAGAGCATAACACATAAAAGACATATATACAGAGATTTCCCACTGGATCCTGAAACCAGGACTACCAGCTTGATTTTTTATTATTTTCCTTTCAATGTTGCAATACATATGTATACATACCGAAGCATCCAATACCGTGGACCGAAAAACAATCGCATAAAAAACCATGTACCGAAAGCCATAGGTAGGTTCACCCAACCTAATATAGGGTCCAAAAAAAGATTTTTGCGGGGCGTTGCCCCGGACCCCGTAGAGGGGGGCTACCCGCCCCCCTCAAATCCCCAGTGACCCCCCCGCTGCGCAACCGGCGCAACGAAGGAGGGGCTCCGCCCCCCTCCCGACTATGTAGGCTAGTCGTGGAAAGAATATAACACAACCCAACAATATCCCACTTGTTGTTTTCTTTCCACAGGGGGGCAGAGGAGAGCTTAGTCATTTTTCCAGCCCTGAAACACCCATTGTTTCTCTACACCAAGATAACTTCTTAGAGATCATAGATTTTGTCAATGCATCTGCAGTATTCTTCAAAGCGTCCACCTTTACCAGCAACACATTTTTGTCTTCTATCATATCCCTCACAAAGTGATACTGATCATCAATGTGATTTGTCTTTGAATGATAAGGAGGGTTCTTTGCCAATAAAATTGCACTTTGGTTGTCACAGTATATCCTTATAGCTCCTTGTACTAACCCCATACTTGAACACAATCTCTACAATGAAACCGCTTCCTTCCTTGCATGAGTGGCTGCCATGTATTCTGCCTCT
>APFE030091868.1:2544-45203 GCA_000404065.3 Pinus taeda
TATCTAAGTAGACTAATCAAAGTGCTCATGATAACAAGCCATTGCATGATATATCTTATGCAGTAGGCAACCAATATGGCTAGGCAATCAGAAAGTGTGTTGTTGAAGTGGCATCAGAATCTGGTCGATCGTAGTCTCATCTATCTTGTGAGTCAACCCCACCATGTGGCGCTCACCTCTAGTAGGATGTTAGCTATATTTATATCTCGTAGTGCATCTTGTCCTACTGCAGTAACCTATGCTATCTCTATTGTTTCTTGTGGTTGTTCTCCTGCCTAATATCTGCATGAACAAATCAATAGTTTAGGTCTCGGAAGCATAAAAAACACACAAAAAAATTGTTGTAAAACTTTTAAAAATTCAAATGGTTGAAATATCTTACCTATAACATCCCCTCACTCACCCTCAGGAATCACGAGCTCAGGGTCATCGTGGAAATCCATCCCTATGTACAGATAAGCATTAACCATAATGAATTTGTTTGCGTAACGAGCCAAACAAGGTTGGTGATAAACTAATCACCAACAAACCTGCATGTTGGGACGTATGATATATTCACCTCCTCATCCATGGTACCCTCAAATCAATGGGATCAAGTATAATCTGTTGAGGCTGTAGTAATGTAATTCGTTCTCGGGAAAAAGAGACCAAGATGGACCTATATCCAAATTTTTTCAACTTTCCCTCTCTTGATTTAGACAATTGTTCTTTCATATTGACTAAAAATCCCTCAGTCCAGTTGAATATTGTCGGCTCCAAACACTCCACACCATACTGCATGTATGATATGCTAGCTACATGAAGTGTTGAGCTACTCACCAATCTTGAAATGATGAAAAAGATCGTTCTTAAGGGAAAATGGGTTACATCTTTTATGATGATATTTCCATCTCTAGTTGGCTTGGATAGAGGTCAACAATAAGCAGTGATATAATCTTTCACCATTTCTCCACCCCTTCTCCCACTTAGGAGAGAGATGGGGCACCTCTATTGGATAAACTAGTTAGAAAATATATGTCCTATACTATAATATCAAGAATGTGTTCCCCAAAACTGAATGCATGTGCTTGCACATCCCATGCATGAAAAAAAGATACTAGTAATTCCATTTGTTGCCTCATACCAAGAAGCCAGAAGAATTTCAACAATCCACAATATTTTAGTGCCTGGATGGTAGCAGGATCATTTGATGCATTTAAATCATGTTCTTCATGTTCTCTTTCTCTCAAGATAAAAGCCATTTTTTGTTAATGAAGACCTGAAACATCAAGAATAGATTCATTAGGATCTTTTCCATGCAAACAAATTCAAAAAATTTGAAGGGAAACTGGCAAACAAATTTTGGATTTGCACCCAACGCACCCCCATGAAGAGAGACAGTGCATTGTACCCCTCTCCATACTGTACCCTCACATAGGTGCAACACACTTTTTGACTATATGGTCATGCGTTGGTCCTAGGGTGAGTTTTCTGAACCCCACGACTCTAAAAAATGCTTAACAATTACATGAAATCACAAAATGGACCATGAATTGAAAGAGAAAGGTCTTATCTCTTACCTGGAAGTGACAACGCTTGAAACAATACACTTGATTGAGTGCAATCAGCTGCAGAAGATCGAGGGAAAAGACTACTGAGAACTCCCAATATTGAAGGTAAATATAAAATGGTAAATATAAATAGTCATTGTGAATATTTATGGTTGTTTCTTCCATTATTTTATTCACATTTAATGTTATTTCCTAGTAACAACCTATTTTTACCATGAAATAAGTATTTTTAATCCCTTTTGTGATGCTCTAAGTTGGTCGCTAGTTGTTTGACAAATTTTGTCATGTTTTGAACAGATCATTTTGATCTAGGATCAAATTTTATTACTTTTTCAGGCTTCATAAACCTATGAAAAAGGAAACCACTAGAGTCCTCTTTCATCTCTTTTCAGACTCCTAAAATATGAAAATATTGTCGAGCACTTGTCTTTTCGAACTCGTTAAAGTAAATGAAGAGGAATCTACTCAGTATAAGTTTAACCCCTTTTCGAACTGAGATAAGCTAAATACGAAAAAGGAATACCTTAGTCAAACATGGCTAAGGGGTTCTCTTAGGTATGTGTTTTTCCTTTTTGGACCTAAGGGACTATCTAAAAAAAGGAATATCTGGAGTTTTCTTTTCTGCCTCTTTTTAAAAATATATTAGTGTGAAATTTCTTGGAAGGTGTACCAAAAAAATTTCACTTAAGTCACTAGGTGATAAGTGACCCTAACAACAAGCTGATGGCTTCTAGCAATTCAGATCTGTAACAAAAATGGAAAACCCTGCAATAAATGTATAGATGATCTAGAATATAAAGCATCAATAGAAAATATTTGATTCAACAACCTAAATGGAAAGACTTTAAACAAATAAATATTTTCTTAATAGCACCTGGTGAACGAGATCTACAGATGGGTTTGTAATTCCCCCCTCCGTGGGATGGGTCCTTTGATGTCCTTGACGCTTCAGAAAAATATCTCTCTCAATATGTGAAAAACCCAAACAAAAATGTGGAGAACTCAAAATGGGAGCTCAAATAAAAAAGACGATAATGGTGAAGATGATTATGATCATCGTGAAGAAAGAATGAAAAGACCTCCTATTTATAACAAAGTATTGAGCTAATTTCGAAAATGGAGAATAATAAAATAATATTAACCAAATCGAGATCTAACCACTTGGAATACTCTATTATATTTATTGGAAAGGGAAAATATATTTAAAATGGTTAAATATCTTTGTTTAGAAATAATTAACAAATAAAATGGTTTACTAATTATTTTGCAAGAATTAAGAATGGTCTGAAATCAAAATAATTATTAAATAATGATTAATAATAATTCTAATAGCATAAATAAGGAAAATAAAATAAATAATGATTTATTTAAATATTACTAAGGGATTTAGTCAAATGTGACAAGGAATAATTTTTTTATTAATTTTTTTTTTTTGGGCAAATGCTAAACTAATTATATTAAGAAAATTGAAAAAATATGTACAAGAGGACTTAGCCTCTGAGAGTGATTAAACAACTCTCTGTCAAGTTTTTCAACACAAAATCTGTCCTGATTAGAAGGAAGGACCTGATAGCAAGACTTAAGCTGTTCAAGACAGTAATAGACTATTACATGAAAGATATCCTCAAAAGAACATTTCCAAGCTAGAGATTTATACATTACAGGCTTGGAATTTTGCCAAAAACAATATCAAATTCAAAAAGAGCAGAGCACAGGTGCCTGCATGTCTAGAAAGGTCGCTAGCCGGAGACCGCGTCGCCATGGTTGCTGAACACAGGGTGTCGCTCCCGAATAGAGCACTTGTAGCGAAAACATAGCAAAAAAAACATAGGCATAATCCCCAGACCCGGAGTCTCAGAGCTTACCCGCCTTGCCGTGAATGTCAGTTGAGTTTTTGGAGCCTTCCGCCTGGTCCGCTACTTCCCGATGCTCAGCCTCCCATTCTGCTGCCTCCCATTCCAGATCTGGCTCCCAAGTCACCTCCATGCCATCCAGGATGTCCTCAGGATGATGAATTCCTGGCGGGAGCTTTAGGTATAGGATATTGCCAAAGACACGGTCCGGCTCCTTGTCTTTCCTTGGAGCTTCCATTGCCTGGGGCTCCTCCAACGATTGCTGAGCCATGTTAGTAACATCCTTATCCATTATGCTGCCAATTTATTTGAGAACCTCGTTCTGCTCTTCCGAGTGAACACCAGTACTATCCTCTTCAAGCCTGCTCTGAGAGGAGGGGAGGTATGAATTGTCTTCCTTGCCCCTGCTCTGAGAGGAGTTATTCGAACTGGGCTCCTTTTCCTCTGATACCTCCTTCCCGCTGTCTTCCTCTTCGTCTTGTTCAGAGAAGACAACTGTAATCAGCACTGAGACAATGGGCCTGTTGGTTCGGCATTTGTATTTAAACTTAACCGTTTGCACAGTGTTGCTAATGTCATTCCTAGAATCCTCAGACCCAAGTGAGCTTGGCGGGGCACAAGCAAGCGAGGAGACACGCCGCGGGCATTGAACTCCCCTGCCTCCAGATTGTCCCCTCTGTCCATAATTCCGCCCACGGTGGGGCGTGGCGCGTTGCCGAGGAGCCATCTTAAGCTTATGATGCTCCGTAGCCTTCAGCAACTGACCCTTAGCCTCTAGCTCTTCCTTATTCACCTCAGACTTGGGGAATTTAAATTTTCTTGCTGACGAGAGATGCAATGTCTGGAAGGAGCGGTCCAACTGGTTAACCCCGACTACAATCTTCCCTCGATGCCTGGAATCGTTCTTCGTCCCTGCACAGAGCCTGGGTTTGCGCAGAGGCTTACCCACTCCAGCACCCTCCTCCTTCCTCACTAGGCCGACATTCTCGTTCACAATTGGGTTGCAATTCCGCGCCTGTACAGACAGGAAATCCTTCGCGAACATTCTGGTGTTCATACTGCTGGACCCTTTGTTAATTCCTTGGGATAGGGATCGGCGTAAATGGCATTGAATGCCATTCAATGCTGCCTTAATGAACTTCATTTTACAGCTCCAAAGTGTCGGCTCGCGGAGCTCTCCTCGTGGCAGGCACATGGCCTCCATCTGTCAAGTTGGCACCCGCATCCGGGTAATGTGACAAGGAATAATTATTTAAATAATGACTTAATAATTATTCTAGAGAAAATTAAATAAATAATTATTTAGCTAATTATTCTCATGGTTTTTTTATTTAAATCAAAAAATAATTTAATAAAAGTGGTTTACTAGATTATTTTCCATAGTGAAATTGAGTTTACTATGGTAAAATTAAATCTACATGGTGTATTCTGATCCACCTAGTTAGAAATGGCTAGGTGATCATTTTTTGTTGATAAAAAAATATCTAAACATGAAAAAGATGTTGAGTTTTACCTTCATTGAACTTGTTAAAACATCAAACAGTGATGCACTTGTCATTCATGACAGGATTGAACCACTCCTTCGGGTTTGTTAAATATTCTCAAATGGATTCATTTGAAGGATGAACTTACAAATTGAGCATATGTTATCCTCCTCAAGCTTGTTAAAAAATAAACACATACTGGCCAGTATGGTTGGGGAAATTGGTAAAATAGAGTACTCCAATTGTTAATGGCAGCAGGTCTCTCTTGAACATGACATTCTTCCACCTCATCTCCGTGGCTGGTGGGTTGGGAAATTTTCTTGTCATTTGGTTTATCATATCGTTTCAAAGCCTCCATTTTTGGTTTTGGGTCAATGTTTCCAACTCCATTCAATGTTGTTGCTTTGTTCAAGATAAGTTATCTAATCAATATCTGCTACAATATTCTTAAGTTTTTGTTCCATGTTTGCCTTTTTTAATCTAGTTCCATATCAAAATCATTCTTATCTTTCTGTCTCAAATCATCATACTAGTTTTGTGTCGTTGATGGGGGATATATCAAATCCTTCCTTTGACAGGTCACTTCCTCTCAACATCAGCTCAATATCCAGTAAGTTGACTTAGAAACACTACTTCGATACCTTCATGCTTGCATACATCAATGGAAAGTTGCCTCGCTCTCGGTGACAAGTTTACATCATTGGCCTTCGACTGAAATAATCTATGTGGTGTTCGACATCAACTCATTTATTCATACCATACAGATTGTACTAGAGTCCCTTGAGATCCATTAATATCATTGGTGGTTTCTCTCACGTATGTTAATGGATTACATCATTGGTCAATGAGATGGTGTCTACCATGTTCAAATCCAACTCATTGATTCACATGGTTAGACTCATACATTTGTTGGTCATGTGAACGAGATAGAAGACCTCAGATCTAGTTTCATTAATCTGAGCTGCAATTTTAGGATTCGTACAAGGTCACAATGTATGATGGCTATGATCATACAGACATTCATCCAGTCATGTGTCCACCATTAGTCATCCATGGACGCATCTTTTGGTCATTCTACATGTAATTATTAGCTTATGTGTTGAGTATGGGCATGCCTCCCTCAGTGAATATGTGATGATTTAAATGTATTATAACAAGTGATAATCTCGTTGGTTGTTATTGATCCTAACTTGTCACAAGGTAAAGAACTTTATTCATCAGCTATCATTTCTAGCTTTATGCTTTAGGGGGCAATATGTTATAGGCATGACTCATTCTAAACCTTGAGTTTCTACCTAGAAGCACCTTGTTTTAGTCATTTTAAGGACCAATGCTACCTGGCCTCTTACTAGACAATGTTGACTACTAGGTTTCCCTACTTTGCACCTACGATGATCACTAGCAGGTTGCTTGGTGTTGGCGGTGAGTTGATTCTAGAAATTCAGGAAAAAGAGAGAGAATCCCGAAGCCTCTTCTTCCAGAAGATTCTAGGATATGTTGTAACCATTTACCTCAGATAGAGGTCTCGAATCCTGTCCTATCCTACCTTAGATTTTTCATCCCTTATCCTTGGAGCTCATCCTCCCATCAAGAGTGGATCTCAAGCCCTAATTGGTAAAAGGATAAGAATTCATGAACTACCTCCACCTATATATTTACTGCCATCCATAGGCAAGGGCTTGAATTTTGGAGAGTGATTCTACCCTTATGCTTTTGATGTGAGAGATATATTTGCATGCATTAGGGTGATTAGAGTTACACTTTGTGACAAATAAAGGACAAGTCAACTTGGAGGAGCTCTTTTACAAGATCAACACTTATTTTTTGTTGTAAGTCACTCCATTTCTATAATTGCAAAGATTTATTTGTTTTCCTATATATGATGCTATGGTTTTGTATATTTCAATACCATGTTGATCTATTAAATAAAGTGATTTGATGATGCTACATAGATTCTATGGATTTTTGGCTTGTGTTATCTGGCTGTGCAGGTTCTAATAACAGTGATCAAAGCTAGGATTGGAGCATTCAAGCCAAGGAAGGATTGAAGCATACGACAGATTCCAGGTAGACTTCATCCTGTTATCTATTTAATTCAAGGAAAGCATTATTACCTTTGTCTTTATGTTTTCCTAGGTCAGTCCACTAGCCCTAGGGAAGATACTCCTGTCATAGTCATAGATTCTACATAACACCCCTAATCCAGATTCCAAAGACTAAGATGGCTTTCTCAAGGGATTGTAAAACAATTGTTGGATGAGACAAGGAGTCTATAGGTTCTCTTATCTCCACTTACCAACTGGATAACAATAAAAATTCCTTTAGGGAATTAAGAGGGACACTGCCTCCACCCTCTAGTTGTTCAACATCCAATGAGATCTAGGGAATCGAGAGGACAAACCTCCCCCTACACATATCACACAATGATTCCACCTGTTGTAGCTTATATTGTGTTAAGCTTATTTATCACTTTATTCACAATGTGTGGTTTTAAAATCATTGTAGGGGTTCAACCTTAATGAAGCTCTTTTATTTTCTTTACATCCACAAAGTCTAAGGGAAATGAATTATTTTGTTTATTATACATTGAAATCGCAAAAGAAAAAATTGTAAAAGAATCGGCCACGGAGTAGCTAAAGTTACTATACAAACAAATCAGGTCATTATATAAATGGTTATATGGAGCTAGACTTTATATATATATATATCTATATATATATAAGTGCATATCAAAACGAGAAATAAATAAAGGAATAAATCGGATTTACAAAGGAAACAAGTGTTAAAGTGTTAACACTAGACCCGAAATACTATAAGTTGTGTTTTATAAGGTTCAGCGGGTCCGCAATTATATATATACATGTGTGTGTGTGTGTGTGTGTGTGGCTATGCCGATTGCAATTTGCATTAAAGTTTCTAGATTTGATAGATTTATTAAATTGGGTTAATTCCTTTTCAGTTCCGCTTTACATGTTTTGCGTCAATTTTGTTGTGTAGACAAAAAAATTAGTGTTAAAGTTGAATCTGAAGAAAAGGGGGATTTAAAGTTGTAAGGCAGGTTTTTGGGCCGAGCAAAAACAACAAATGGTTTTATTTGGAACTCACCCGATCCCACTTATCATTCAACACGTAGCAGCCGGGTTGAGAGAGGAAATCGCCTATTTCGGTCAGGTCTTCTTCGAGCTTATGTCCCACCTGAAACCTTTATAGACCATTTGAAATGAAAGGCGCAGATCTACGGTGGGAATGAATCGACGGGAAATTATACCTCGAAAATTGTGCGAAGCCCATATTGAAAGCGGAAAAATCATGTTTTATAATATATTTTCATTATAAAAGGTTTACAATAGAGAAGCACAGGTATAAAGGATTTACGTATAAGTCCAACACTTCCATAGTTATGCGACCTAAGGGTGCATAAGTTAAGTTTTACAATGATTATCAGGCTGATTCTGATTTGCGATGGAAGTCAATGGAGCGTTGAATGGGTGGATTTGACAGGTTTACAAAGCATAATTAACTCTTTTGAGTTCCATATTAATCAGAGATTCGTGTTAATTTTGCTGTGTAAAGAGGAAAATCAAGGTTAGAGCCGAATCTGAAGAAGAAGACAGTCAGGTATGTTTTCTTTGTGTGTTGGCCAATCAAAATGCCCATGTAAGCCCATTATTATACAAACTAAACATGTTTCATTACGACTAAAATAATTAAGCATGATTAGGGTATTTATAGAGGAATTTGGCAGCGGATCAACAAAGCAATCCAACAGTTATCATCCCTTTCTGAATCCAGTTATGTTCTTTTTATTTCATGCTCTTTGAGGTGTCTTTTACCCTCTGTAAAATTCTGTAATAGTTTTTACTTCATATAGTTAGAAAAGCAGATGGATAGTTTGAGTAGTTTTAGAAATCAACAACTGTTCCACAATGTATAAAAATAGGAAAATTTACTAAGAAAGGGTTCAAACTTGGGAGAACCTGGAGACTAGGCCACTATATTCCTGATATCATCATTGATTAATGAAAGAATCAAAAGTTTCCATGACTTGTTGCTTATAATTTTGTAAGCTTCCCTGTCATGTGTCATGCTATGTTTTCTTCTTTTCAAGTATAGTAATGAAGCTGCAGGTCTTTATTTGCTTATGTAGATAAAGTTAAAATTCCTTAAAAGAGTGCTTCTATACTTGAAGTCCTCATTTCTTTTCTAAGTTATAGATAATAGTTTCTATGAAAGACCAACATATTGTCTATGATTCAGTTCTCATTATCATAGTTCCTCTAAGTTACCTATAGTAGTTTCTGTGAAATATCAACATATTATCTTTAACTCCTCCTTCAAACTTTCTTCATTCATTATTTATATCTAGCAACAAATGGCATTCTGATATGTTCTAGTCATACATGTATTAAGAGTTAAAGACCAAGTTTTCTAGGTCCTTCATTCGAGAACACAACAAAAAATAAGTGATAGTAAATAATATTTATTAATGTCTTAAGCACAATTTCCCCACAGCCAGGAAATTGGTTTCTTAAGGAACAACACCACCCACTAAGGGGACTCAAGAATCCACTTAAAAAATGAACGAAAAAATCAAAGGAGACCCGATAACTTCTTTCCAGGACTCCAGGGGATAAACCTCTACCCCAGGTTTTCAAGGGAGTCTATAGAAATCCCATCTCCAACCTCCATCCCCCAAAGGTCTCCTAAAGTTCCCCTCGCCTAAAGAAGTTCCTCCTATACTCCAAATGCTCAACAAGAAATGTAATACAGCTCCCTTGAGAACCCAAGAACTGATCAAAAGTTCTATTTTTTCCTATGTTTTCATCCATCGTGGTCTTCTCTGTGAGTTCTCCTCCAACCCGCTATTTCATCCTCTCCCTGCATGAATTCATTTCCCTTTTTTCCTTTCCTTACCTGCACACTTCTTATGCATGAATGTTGAATTCCACACACCCCCTTTTTTTCCTTCACAAGGTCAATACTCCCGCTAACTTCCTCAATTGGTAGTGCCCTACATTAGTTGTGTCTTTCATTCAATTATTTCCCATTTTCCGTACATTGTCTCTTTCCCCATGAAACATGGGTCTATGTACTCTTTTACAGCTCATAAATTAATAACATCAATGCTATTAAAATCACAACAACCTTCCTTCAATGGTTGTCCCAAAAATAGTCTAATTTCTTTTGCAACAAGTAAACAGAAAATCTCAATCAAGTAACTACACGGACTCTAGAATTTGTGTCCCTCACTCAGTCCCATTTTAAATTTGTAAATCACAATACATAAGATGTTTTCATGCAGTTCATAAGAAAAATACAATCGGGTTGTCACAAACCCCTCCCCCTTAAGGAAATATATAATAATAATAATAATAATAATATAATAATAATAATAATAATAATAATAAATAATAATAAATAACATAACAATAACAATAATAATAATAATAATAATAATAATAAAATACGCATACTATTTTGTGGAGCTTTATATGTACAACTCTATACAATATTTACAACATATGTACATTTGCTTCAACCAACAAACAAAAAGGGATATGCTTCCCTCACCAATTCAACTATTTCCCAAGTGGCTTCCTCGGGCCTAATGTGCCTCCACTGCACCTTGACTTGCTCTAATTCTTGCTTCTAGAGCATAATGCTCCTACGATACAGGATGCATAGAGGCTCTGGCTTGAACTCTCCCTCTAGTTCCACTTGTAGAATAGACCAATCAATCACACAATTAGAATCCTATACATATTTTTTAATCAAAGAAATGTTGAAAACCTCATGGATTTTAACCGATGAAGGTAAATATAGCCTATAAGTCATTGGTCCAATCCTTTCAAGGATTTCTAATGGCCCACAATATCGTGGTGCTAACTTGGCACATGATCGAATCCTCAAGGAACTTTTCTTGGGTTTAATTATCAAGTAAACATATTTCCCAAATTGGAATTATGTATACACCCTATTCTGGTCTGCATAACTTTTCTTCCTGTCCTGTGCCACCTTCAAATTATGTTTTATAACTTGCATTTTCCACTCCAATTGTCTTAGCATGTCAGCTTCAATAAGGACCCTATTCACTAGATCATTCTAGCTAATAGTAGTATTGCATCTCCTCCCATATAATGCCTCAAAAGGGCTAATCTTCAAGGACACTTGGTAGCCATTATTATATGCAAATTATACAAGTGGAAGATATTATTCCCACTTCTTTTGTTGGTGAAATATATACATCCTCAATATATCTTTGTAGATTCGGTTCACACTTTTTGTTTGTCCATCTATATGCATTTGATAAGAAATAATAAAGGCCAATTCAGTTCCTAATCCTGCAAATCTCTCCTTCCAAAAGTTAGAAGTGAACTTGGCATCCATATTTGAGATTATCTTCTTGGTAACTCCATGCAAACTCACAATCACCCTTATGAAAATTGAGCCACCTCACTAGTTGAGTTGGTGGATTTCACTGCCACAAAATGAGGCAACTTGCTCAAATTCTCAATCACCACCATAATTACATCATGTTTTATGGAGGTCCTCGATAAACTTGTAATTAAATCCATGGAGATCACCTCCCACTTCCATTCCAGAATGGAAGTGGGTTACAATAAACCTACTAGATGTTTGCACTCAACTTTCACTTTTTGGAATTTTAGGAATTTAGCAACAAAATCAATGACTTATTTCTTCAAATTTTGCCAATAATAAAAAAAAATTAATGGTTGTGAAATTATTTTGATATGGGATGGCCTAAATATGGATTTTCATGGAATCCTCTTGTGATGATTCTCTTCAAATAATCATTATTTGGTACATAGATTCTGTTTTTGAACCTGATTAGAACATCACTTGTGAGATGATAATCTTCATCCTTGCCATCTTGTTGCAACTTTTCCTTCATTTGTTTTTATTTTTCATAAGGTTTTCCTAGATTTTCGACCTTTTCCTCTAGGTCCACTTCATAAGAGCTTATGGCTACCAGATGATTCAATTGAATCCTTATGCTCAGTGCATTGGCGACCTTGTTCTCTTTGCCTTTAATTTACATGATTTCAAAGTTGAACTCACTAACTATAGCTAGCCATATATCCTGTCTTGCGTTCAAATTGGGTTGACCAAATAAATATTTGAGTTCACTATGATCTGTTATAAGTGTGACTTTTCTGTCGAGGAGATAATGCCTCCATATCTTCAATGCATGAATGATGGTAGTCAACTCTAGATCATGAGTCCCATAATTTGCCTCATGTTCATTTAATTTCATCAACTCATAGCAAAATACTTGTCCTTCTTGCATCAAGAATCCATGGAGCCCTTCCTTGTAGGAATTTGTGCATACCACAAAATCCTTATCATGATATGCAATCCTCAATACTGGTGCATTTGTGAGAAATTGTCTCAATTTTTCGAAGCTTGTTTCACATTTATTGTCCCATTTGAATTTATTTCCTTTTCTATACAATAATGTGATAAGATGGCCTATCTTAGAGAAGTTTCAGATGAATCTCCTATAGTAACCTACCAATCCCATGAATGATCATACCTCATCCACATTCTTTTGTGTTGGTGAGCCCATTATGGACTTGATCTCTTCTAGGTCAACAAATATCCCCTCCTTGGAGACAATGTGCCCCAAATAATGTATCTGTGACTAAAATAAGTCACATTTCCTGAGCTTTGCATAAAGACTTTGTTCCCTCACTAATTATAGTACTGAAACCAGGTGCTTATCATTCTCTTCTTCAGACTTCAAATATACTAATATGTCATCAACAAAGACGATAAAAAATTTGTCCAAGTAAGGACGTAACTCACTATTCATTAAACACATGACTGTGGCAGGGGCATTAGTAAGGCTGAAGGGATCCACTACAACTCATAGTGCCCATATCTTGTCCTAAAATCTATTTTGTGGATATCCTATTCCTTGATACACACTTGATGATACCCAGAACACAAATCAATCTCGGAGAACATTGTTGCTCCTCTCAGTTGGTAAAATAATTCATCAATCTATGGAAATGGATATTGGTTCTTGATGTTCACTTTATTTAACTACTTGTAGTCGATACAAAATCTGAGTGTCCCATCCTTTTTCTTTACAAAGAATACAAGAGCTCCCCATCGAGACACACTTGGTTGAATGTAGCCTTTATCAAGAATTTGTTTTAGTTGTAGCTTCAACTCAATTAGTTCCAATGTACTCATCTAATATGGTGCCTTAGACGTTGATGCAGTTCTAGGAACCAACTCAATCGAAAATTTTACCTCTCTGTGAGGAGGACATCTAAAATATCCTCTGGAAACACATCTCTGAACTATCACAACATGGGATACAAATATAGTATTTCACTTTCTTCTATTTAAGTGTGGCAATGTTTCTTGTCATCACTGGTAATTTGCACGATAAACAAATGACAACAATTGTGGTAGTTGCGCTTGACCTACATGGTTGTAATTTTCCTGACTAAGGTGGGCTTTTTCTTCCCCTACAATATTCTTTTCCTACTCAATTCATCTCGGAAGTAAATTTCTTTCTCATAAGAATCAACCTTGGCATGGTGCTTATACAACCAATCCATGCCCAATAATACATTGTATGCCCATAAAGGTAACATGTTTATGTGTGTTATCATTGACATGCCTTGAAGTTCAATCACACAAAATCTTACCCAATGGCTCACTCTTCTTTTTGTTATTGTTTCCAATTGAACCAACCATGGTTCTGCGTGCAATTCTTGGGCCAAATTTCACTTTTCCACAAGCTTTGGGTTAACATAATAGTAGTTAGAAGTGGGATAAATTAAAATGGAAATAAATTGATTACACAACTTACCTTCCATATCAATGATGGATTCATGGCAGTATGCTTAGCAATTTTCCATTTTTACATAAATTTTGGGCAAATCTGAGCTACATCACCCACTGTGTGAGCTTGTTAGGCATTATAAATAGTTGGCCTAGTGATTTTTTGATGTAGGAAGTCCATTAACTTGTGACTTTCACCATAGGTCCAACATTTTAGTTGTTCTTTAAAATCATATTTTTGTTTCTTCGTTGTTGAATATTACATCTTCCCTTTAGTATCTTGGCCAATTTTCTGTTGGAATCAATTTATAACAGTTTGGTGCTTACTTTCCTTTTCAATTGTGGATTACTTGGGCCAATTATTCTTATGTCCAACATTGTCCTTTTCCTTCGAGACATTATTAATTCTTGGTTTCCACTTTTCCTCTACATAACAATGTTTCAACTTCTTAATGGCATCATTGAATGCCTGGGGCTCTAGAGTCTCAATCTAATCGTTGAATGTTAGAGGCATGCCACTAATGAACCACGAGATTTTTTCCTTCTCGTCCTTGAGATATGGCATGTATCCCAACAAATCTAGGAACTTGGTGATGTATTCCTCATCTTTCATATATCACATTATGAGCTCATAAAATCCCTTTACCTTGTTGTCATAATATCGCTCAGATAAATATTGATTTATGAAAGCTTCTGAAATTCACTCCAAGTCAATTCTTATTCAATTATGATTTTGACATTTTTTTAGATCTTCCCACCATATGTTTGCCTTTCCTTTCAAGCTATAGGTGGAAATCTTGGATTTCATATATTTAGAATAATCATGAATTCTGAAAATTTTCCTCATGCCCAACAACTAGGCCTATGCATCTTCATATTTCTTCTTTCCCCCATCAAATGTGGGTGGTTTGATTTTCTTACGTTCCTCTAACATATAATCCTTTTCCTTTCTTCCCTGGTGTTGGCAATGATGAAAATGACAATGATGCCTTCTGGTAGTTGAGCTTGGAGGTCTACTAGAATGATGCATATAAGTGTTGGTCCTTCCTTCTGGAGTGTTCATTAGTGCATCTCCCCTCATAGTGTCTTCACTTTCCTATCTATGCCTCTTCCTAGAGCCACTACAATCTACCCTATTTGTTTTCTCTTTTGATTACTGAGGGCTTCCCTTACCTCTATGACTAGTTCCCTTCTTAGGATGCCTCTATCTCTGTAAGTCTGAGAGGATTTGCAAGATGACTGCATTTATTTTAGATTTCCTTTCTTGAGATCTTATCAAACACTCATTGTTTTCTTTGAAGATTCTAAATTTAGCCATTAGGCTTGTTAAAATATCTTAACAATCAGGAGATTTTTCCCCTACTCCTTGGCCAACTAATATTTATTCTTCATTTGATATGGCCTCTTCATTTCCATGTTGTGATTGATCAAAGCTATATTGCACCATTTTGGCCCTCATTTCTATATTTTTTTCTATATTTTGTTGCTTGTGACGTGTTTTCATCCACACACAACCCTTAGACACATCATGAGATAAGTAAGTAAAAAAAATCATAACCATAAACTTGCATTTATGAAGCTTCCATGGTGAACTTTGTTGTAACACAACATGTCGTGTTAGTATATCTATAATAATCAACATCAACCCATAAGCATCACCACCTCTGCAGTTCATATTCATTAGTCATATATCAGTCAACACCAACCGATAGTTCCATGTTGCATATCTAAATCACAATATAGCCATATCATCCATGTATGCAATCAATCAATTATAGACCAAGTTATAACACCTAAACAATTGTTTAGTTAATTTTCTAAAATTAGTACGAAACCCTTTGTAGGTACCCTGTTGGCCATTTTCCCATGATAGAGTCCATCTAGTCCAATTGTTGAACCTAGATGCTATGATACCACCTATAAACACCCCTCCCACCTTAATCCCAAGGTGAAAGTGTTCCCTTAGTAATTTGGTGTCTCTTGTACAATTAGAGAAATGGGATAAGAATAGTTTTTTTTTCTTTTTCCTTTTTTGTCTTTACAACGTGAAATGAATACCACCGTTGTAATCATCTTGACAAGACATTTCTGTTGATATAATTTTTTTCTTGACCCAAATTATGATTCAAGAGCTAAGGTTATGTAAAGTTTCTCACTACCTCGTTATCCTTCTACCACATGGCATGTGGTAGTCTAGTCATCCTCTTACCGCCACTTGGCATGAGCATATAGGGTGCCAACCCATATTAATGTATTAATCCAAATCATTTCGGCCAACCATTAACATTATATATATATATATATATATATATATATATAATATATATATATATATAATATATATATATATATATATAACATATATACATTAGACACACACACAACACACACACACACCACAACACACACATATATGTATATGTATATTGTATATTGTATAATAATACATACATACATACATATATCTATATATATCTATATATAATCATGATCATCAACTAACGAATACTTTCTTTGTCTCTTGGGTTCATTACCTCAACCCATTCTGCTTGGGCACTCATGATGATGTTCTATGATATTTTACTTTGTTGAACCCCTTTTCCACCAATCAACAGACTAAGGGGGTTACATGATTGCCACTATGGCCCAACGTATGTCATCACGTCCCCTTTTCGATTGAGTGCCCCAACTTGTGCTCTCACGAAGTGGCCTTCGGGCTTGCATTAAGTGTGGGTCCACACTCCTCCACACTGACTTCACTCTTAATGGCCTCGCTCGTAAATATATACAACTCGCATACCCTACTCCATGCACCCTCTTGCATTAAGTTGCGGTAGCACTCACTTGGGCCCATGCCTACAATGTCACCTTGCGCTGAGTAATCCTAACCTTACTCTCTCAGGCTCATCCTTCTCCATGAATTTCTTATTTAGCTCTCAGGTGGAAGTCCTAGGATAGATCACCCCAAGGCCTTCCCCCATATTTTCATTGCGTGCTCGACGAGTAAAAATTCTCCTCGATGGCGACTTGCAATGTATGCCCAAACCCCTTCATTTCAACTCCCTTCTTCAATGTGCCAAGATTTTCCTTTGGGTGACAAAGTCGAGGACATGAATTTATTCTTCACCTTATGAACTTGTTTCCATTGGTGTGTCCTTATAACCTATGGGTTTATGCTTATGTTGACCTTTTGGCAATAAGGCACAATCTAGCCACCTAATTCTTTGTTTCCACACCGAGAATCTATCAGGCCTTTCAGATAAGGTATAAACGATTCAAGGGTAGAAGGTTGAGCCTTATGCCTATATTTATAGCAATCCATTCATTAACATGATTCATTCATGGCTCAATTAAGGTGGATCTACTAGAACATGGCTATGAGTGTCATGTGTATTCTTGAGTTCGATGGTTTAATAAGGGACTTCACCCTCCCTGCAATTTACACCATTTACAAAGGAACTCTAACATGGCGTGACTGCAATGGTTTTATAAAAGTTTGGACTTACATCAAAGTATAACTATGACTGTTAAGGTTTACTAAAGCACCCACTAGTGTTATCCCTCCTAAGCTTGTGTTAGAGTTACTCTCTATGGATTCACAATGCCTGCAGCAAAGAATTTTGGTCAGGGAACTATCCATTTGGGCCAGGGAATTTTTCCTTCAAGCGCTTAAGGATCTACAGACCCTAAGGTCTTCAATACCTTAATGTGGTAGTGTTTTCTTCTCAATGACATGTGAAAAGAACCCACTTAAGACCGTGGATGAAAAACAATCTCAACAATAGAAATGACTACTAAACATTGTAGACTTGTAACTATTGATAGAAATAAAACTTGCCAAAATCCTGATCTATGTTGCAACCATAGTTAAACAGTAAAATGAAGAGTAATAACCCCAAAACATCCAATGGAAACCAGATTTGTAAAGAATTATTTTATTATAACACTTGTGAGGGGACCAAATATATGTTGTCAGTCCACCTCTATGGGATGGGTTCTTGGCAATCCTCAAACGATTTCAGCTTCTGTAGAGTCTCTCTCCTCTATAATGCATAATCCTAGCAAAAGCATGGTGTGCAACAATGAAAATAATCAGAGTTACAACAGTGAGTGCAACAATGAAAATAATCAAAAGTGAATAATGAATGAAAAACCCTCCTATTTATAGCAAAATATTGAGTTATCCTTGAATAATGAGCAATAATAAAATATTATTGATCCCATTCTTGGAATAACCTCCTGGAATATTTTAGTATTTTCTTTAGGAGAGAAAAAATATTTAAACTTTTATTTATAAAATAATAAATAATAGATGATTTATTTATTATTTTCAAGGAACTATTTAAGGAATAATAAAAAAATAAGGATTTAATTAATTATTTCCTAGGGCATTTAGTCACATTTAACAAAGAATAATAATTAATTAGTGGTTAATTAATTATTCTTAGAGAAAAATAAGATAAATAATGATTTATTTGTGTATTTTTCATGATTGGGTCAAATTTAACAAGGACTAATAATCAAACAGTGGTTAAATTAATTATTCCTAGAAGAAAATCAAATAAATAATGATTTATTTAATTATTCTTCATGTGTTTAACTATAAATTACTTATTAAAAGTGGTTTATTAGGTAATTTCTCATAGTGAAAGAAATTTTACTATGGTAAAATTGGCTTTACATGGTATCCTTTGATCTATCTAATAAATCAAGCTAGATGATCAATTTTTTGGTGGTAACACTTACTGAGGCTAGTTAAATCCCAATTTAGAGTCCTACAAGTCTCATCCAAGGAACCAAAAATCACCACGAGCTTATAAGAGTCACTAGAAGGCATATGGCACCAAAACGACTGCAAGGAGATCAACACTCCTAATGGAACATGGATTATTTCCCTTAGGTCTGATTGTGGGCATAGCTCATAAATGTATACACATGATCGATACTATTTCTATCGTGTAACGTTTCTTAGTATGGACGAAAATTCCTTGCATGGGTTGCATAGATGGTTGTCAGATACCCTTTGATATAAGCTTGGTAACTCTTGAAGGGTATCCAACATGCATACCGCAGACCCGGTGCTAACTCAATTCATATTGCAACCTCAAGGTGGTTATCTATACATTTATGAACACTCTCCTACATAGCAAGTAACAACACAACTACTTACGGAGGGTTTCCATGCAACTTATTAATATAATTTACCACTATATAAATAACCACTAGAAAGGTACTAATCCAAATGAGTACCTTAGCTATAGCTAACCTCCCTAGCTAGGGTTTACCACATTATCCCAAAAATAGAACATCAAACAGTATATGGCTCCTAGCCTTGGAAGATTCAACAACAATGCATCCTCAATAGAAACGCATCTTGTAGGAATTTTATGGGTATAAAATCAAGTCAACTTAACCGAAGAAGTTGTGCCATACATAAATAAGCACATAGATCTCTTAGACTAAGTCCCAAAAAAAATGAATGTGTAGACCCAATTCTAGGGTACAAATCACTAAAGGCTTGAAGAAATTCCTTGTATAAAATCATAAATAAGAAAAACTTATACCATGTTAGTGCAAGTTGCTGTCAATGTAATCCTGCTATTATTAATAAGAAGAAGTTCTCATGCTAAATGTTCTACAATTTAATCAAGATTATTATAGGCCATTCTAATTCATTTTAACATTGCACAATATTCTAGTCATTCATGTAAACAAGAAGGACATGAACTTTGCTCACTACCTTTACATACATCAACCGAGTCTAGAAATGCGAGCATAACTTCTCTAACTTTACAAATACATTAGAACACTTATCTTGGATAGTTTTGGGCAACTAAACCTAGGAATATGACTCTACACCCAATCATATATAGTTGAAGCTAGTTCTCTCTTGCAACTATCACCCCCTAGTTGGATTCCAAAGACTGAGATGGCTTGCTCAAGGGATTGTAGAAAAATTGTTGGCTGAGATAGGGACTCTAGAGGTTCTCCTACCTCCACCCACCAACCAGATAGAAGTCAACAAGCCTTTAGAAAATTGAGAGGATCGTTACATCCACCCTTGAGTTGTTCAACAACCAATGAGCTCCAAGGAATTGAGAGGACCAACCTCCCCCTACATATATCATACAATGATTCCACCCACTAAGGGGACTAAAGAATCCACTGAAATACTGAATGAAACAAGAAAAGGAGACTCCATAACTTCTTTTCAGGACTCAAAGGGATAAACCTCTACCCCAAGCTATTAAGGGACTCTAGAGAAAACACATATCCACCCTCCAACCCCATTGGGTATCCTGGAGTTCCCTTAACCTAGAGAAGCTCCTTCGATATTGTAAATGCTCAGCTATAAATTCAACACAACTGTCTTGAGAACCCAAGAACTGATCAAAAGTGCTATTTTTTCCTGTGTTGTCATCCATGATGGTCTTCTCTATGGTTTCTCCTTGAACCTATTATTGCATCCTCTCCCTGCATGCATTTGTTTCCCTTTTTTTCCCTTTTCTTATTTGAACAATTCCTATGTGTGATTGTTGACTTCCACACATCCCATTTTTTTCCTTGCAGTCAATACCCCCATTAACTTCCTCCTCTAAGAGTTCCCTATGTTAGTAGTGCCATTCATTAACTTCCTTTCCCTTCTATATACATTGCCTCTTTCCCAAAGAAACATGGGTCTATGTACTCTTTTGTAGCTCATAAATGAAGAAAATTAGTGTTATTAAAAGCACAACAACCCACCTTCAATGGTTGTCCCCAAAATAATCAAATTGCTCTTGGAGTAAGTAAAATGAACATCTTAAGCAAGTAACCACCCAGTCTCTTGAATTTGTATCCCTCACTCAACTCCATTTTTAATTTGAAAATCAAAATACCTAAGATGTTTTCATGGGGTTTGTTAACACTCAAACCAATAGGGGACCTAGAAGGGGTTCCTGAGAGGGAAACTACTAGGTCAAGCGCAACGATGGAGGCTTAGCCCAGTGTCACCACAACTAAGTCTCCCTGCTCTTTACATAATTTCACCGATGGGAAGAGTCCTGGTAGTGTAGGGATCACTTTGTAAAGTAGATTCCAATGGATAGGTGAGAAGTGACCCTGAAAAACCTTTCCCAAGGATGGAGTGAGGAAGGGAACTTGATTTTTCCTTAAGTAAGGGAATTGGTCCACCAGGGGTAAGGGGGGAGGATTGGAGTGTTGAGGTAGAAAGGATAGGCTTATAAGGTATTTTCTCAATCCCTATAATCCTTGTAAACTTGGATTCCCAAATGGTCATTGACAAATAGTCTTTATTAAGAAATGAGACCACACGGGTTCAAGTGGACCCAACCCAAGTTTAGGGATGGAATGCATCAGCCAATGATGTTCGTATCCTGAACAAAGTGAGGGGAAAGGACCAAAAAAGAATATTTACTTCAAAGGTTGAATTGATCCTAATGAGGTCTAGCCTTGGGGATGCCTAGGAAAAATTTGATCCTAGAGCGAGGGCTTGGGATTCCTGGAGATTCCAACATTAGAATTGCCTCAAATTTGGAGGAGAGAGAGGGGACCCACTAGCGTAGTAGCTTGTAGGAGATTGAAGTTTTTCCTTGGGTCAAATCCTGGGAAATTAATGCCCTAGGTGACCTAATGGGGCTAAACTTGGGGGAAAAGGGGAAAATAGTTAAAATAACATTTAAATGATCACCCCTTTAAGGGACCATGGCCTAATACACTTGGAGATATGGAGTCAAGGATGGTAATGAGTAAGAACTTGGTTTCTTGATCAAGGAGGCCCATAAAGTAAAATTCATCCAATGTTGAGAGAAAGACAAGAAAAGTGATCTTCAAGCATTTATACTTCAAATAAAATGATGCAAGCTTATCGAGGCAAATAATCTCTAGGACATTTCATTCATATAACACTATCCCATACATTAAATGAAAACATGCTCAATTCCACATTTCAATTATGCAACAACTAGCCCTAATTTTAGCAATATGTAGCCACAAGAATAATATCATCAAAATTCAGTTACAACGGTAAAGATTATATCCAACCAACATTTCATTCACAAGAAAAATCTCCAAGACAAGATAAATAGCCTGAATCCATACACCAAAATTCATTAATCTCCAAAAAATATCCTCCAACGAAAAAATGTGAAGTTCTCTATGATTAGGGAGATTCAAAGTCAAGTGATGATACAAATGAATGGATCTAACATCAATATATAGCACCCTAAGGAGTTCGAATTAGCCTATGGGCCTACATTAGGCCCTAATGATAAAATAATGTGGAAATAATAACCCCTGTTGATGACAAGCCCACCAAAACTAGCTCACAGGTGTAACAATAAGCCTCACAAGGGGCCAAATAATAATATGAGCATGTCGTAGCACCCTACAAAGGCTCAATAATATCATGAAATGCTATATTGAGTAATAAATTTATCGGAATATGATGGATAAGGGGGTGGCCCCTTGTTCTCCAAGTAGTAGACTTGTGGTGCTCACAGTGGGTCTGAGGGTACATCAATGACCCCATGGGTCTCCATATGAATCAGAGATGCCTGTAAATTCTCTGCAATAGTCCAAATGGTTGAATGAATGCTTCAATTACATCATACAAGTGCTAGAACACCGGCTAAGAGTGTGGGGCTCCTGTGGGGGCCTTCTGGGCATAACGTACCCTACATATCACCATCATCCCAAAAGTGGATCGCTAGTAGTCTCTGAACATCCATGAAGATTTGTGGAGTGTTTCCTGCTTCTGTGGAGTCCCATTGCTCTCTTTGCACACCGTAAATGTGCCAATGTAGACCTTTGGGTTTAGGATCCCATCTAGGGAGACCAAACCCAAATGGAAACCACATGTCATCTAGCATAAGATCTAATGCTTCCTCTAGGTTTCCAATACAACCAGTCATTAAAATAATTGGGTAAGAGAGTGTAAAAATCATGGATAAAAAGGTGGGGACTTTGTAATGGCATGCCCTTCCATAGTGGAATTTGGAATGTGCTAGTGTCTCCAAGCTCCAAAGGGGGTTATCCAAGTACCTTATTAGGTGGTTTCATCCCTTAAAGGGGATAATATGTCTAAGGTAGATCCCTTTAATGGGGGTGGAAAGTGACAAATATGTTAGGTGGAACAACAAATGAGAGGGGAAGCCTTGGGCCACATAGTGGGGCATAGGGGTAGCTAGATAAAGGGAAGCCCACACTTGGGTATGTAATGTATAGGAGGGAGAAATCGTGGTACATGAGGTGCCCCAACCTTGATTTTTCCACCCTTCTTGATATACCTTTTTCCTTTTATGAATTTTCTTTAATTACTCAGGGCTCAAAGGACAAGATCATTATGTGTAATATATAGCAGCGGTTACTCCCTTTTAGGTAGGGCGATGCATTGCCCTCTAGGGGTTTGGACAATCATGGGTTCCTAAATAATAGTGGAGGCTCATCTAGGGCCTATGGAACCAGGGTGATGGCCAATTATTGGGGTAGATCTCATGAAATAGCTTTTCCCACATTCTAATTATTCTATCTCGGCCATATTTTGCATTTTGTGGTATAATTTCCTATTAGATGTGGTCAATTATGATTTTCACTTTTTCTTTTAATTTCTTCAACCTCTGGGGCATCATCCTAGGCCTAACCCAAGGCGGGGGAAGGGGATAGGGAGGCTAGCCCTATGTGGACTTACAATGGGAATGTGGACCCAGGTGGGAGAAAATATGAATGCAGGTATAGTGAGTGGAAAGGGAGTAATATGTGCCAGTAAAGGAGTAAGACGACACACCCAAAGTCAAGGTTTCCCAAGTAGTACCACCCTAGAACAAAATGGTCAATAAAGGGGATCCCATGGGACTAAGATCCAAGGGTAATAACCAAAAGAGATAAAGGGGACAAGAGCACAAACTAATCCCAAGGAAAATTTTAGGGGCTAATATTCGTAGGTGGGCTAATTTTTTATACTTTTTCCAAAAAAAGATTCACTAATTTCCATTTCTTCCTAAAACTGTTTCGCCCAAATTTCATAGTAAAAAATTATTTTACCCTTAAAATCGCCAAAATTTTATATAGAGACTAAATAAAATTATTATAAATTTGAATATTTTTGCAGAAGTATCTCCAAACATTTTACAGATTGCATGTTATGGACTAGTTGGATTTGCCAAGGTTTCTAAACTTTAATATAAATATCCATCCTTAAAATTTTCCTTGACTAATTGTACTCTTTCCTCCAAATCCCCTCATCAATCCATACCCATAGGCATCCATGATAAGTAAACCCAATACTCAATTACCGAATGACAAGAAATACCTTCAGATTCGAGAGGCCCAAATTCAAACATACAATTAATATAGGTGGGTGAGGGACCACACGGACGGTTCAAGTGGGAGAGAAATGACACAACAAGCTAGTAGGAGGAATCAAGGGGATGCTCGTCGCTGGCTGAGGCTCATCATGAAGAAAAAATTCTCATGGGAATGTTACCCACGAAGTGGTGGGTAATAGGGTTCATAAGCAAAATATGACTAGGGTCGTCACATGTCAATCTAATCCACTCTGTCCCAAAACAAGAAGTTTTAAACTTCAAAATCTTGTACATCATCACCCAATCAGGGGTGGGACAATAAGAATGAAGTAGAACAAAACAAACAATATGACCAAAAAAAGTTGTTGCACCATATCTAAAATTCAACATCATAATGATCTTATAATTGAAGTAGTCGATTTTTTTAGAAATGTGGCTGGAAATAAAACTTTGACTAGAGATAGAAGAATTTGTGTATTCTCTAAAAGGTGAACAAGCAATTGGTCACCTAATTGGGCTCCTTTGCATACTCAGATATTTTAAGGAGGATAAAAGGAAGGCTAAAAAATTACTTTAATTATCCTAAGAGAAGCATTTCAAAGAATATGATACCCAAGTCGATCTTGAGATAGATAGTTATATGATAACACAAGTTGTTGTTGACTTTGGATTACAAGTAAACATTTTTCCTTGATAAACTTGGGTAAATCTTGGAAGATCAACCCTACCAAGAACAACCAATTATCTGAAATTAATATATTAGAGACTCTGGGAGCCCACTAGAATCTTAAAATAAGTTTAAACATCAATCATGAATATCTCGACATTCATTGATTTTGAAGTTATCGGCCTAGTCGAGGGAATACCATATTACCTATATTTTTTTGGACATCCATGAGGTTAGAACATGAAATCACTATTTCCCTCAAAAGAAAATATATAAAACTTAAGGAAAATAATAAGAATATTATAATTTCATTGGACTCCCATGAAGGAAAGCCTTGTATCAAAGAATTAGACAATGACACCAAAATAAAATGTTTATATCATGTTATGCAATAGGATAAGTACAACGTGGATCCCAAAGTAGAAGATGAAATTCTTGTAGGATCCTTGCTTTCCATTGGAAATAATCCTTACACTTAGCTATACGAATGGAAAAGTAGTAATTATGAATCTAAATCTAAAGTTTATTTGGAAATCGAGGTAGTACCAATGAGAAAAATTCAACCATGCTTCATAGTAAATGTAGTGCCAAGTGTGATTGAAGGAAAAGTGAGACAATCCATGACATTGCTTCCAACTGACTTAAAAGGAAAATGTGGAAACGCACTCAAATTTAAGGAGAAAATATCCCCTTCAACTCACATTGATGAAGTGTCCAAGTTAATATGTGAGAAAGGAAGGGTACAAATCATTGTCTGAACTCTCACTAGACATGCAGTGAGATGATGGGATACCCATGTTTCCAGACTTCAAACATGGATGACTGCTACAACATATTTTGTGGAGAGATTTGGGGGGCGGGGTAAGGAACTGTCCATAGTAGCCAACATTCCATAGTTCAAGCAACGAGATGACCCTATAACCCATATTTAGTTGTGTAAATCTTATTGGGAAAGAATCACATACAAAGATGAGAGATATTGGCTACATATGTTTCCCAACACTCTCAACATATTCCAAAAATATGGTATAATATTGAAGAAGCTTATGGGGGAAATTATAGTGGAGCAAGTCGAAAATTATTTTTATAAAATTCTTTGAATTCAACCCTATTGATGAATAATTACATGAATCGACTTATCACATTAAAGAATTCATTTCGAACAAAACTCCCATTCAAAAAATAGACGAAGAAAAAATGAAAGTTGGCTACCTACCAACTTCAACATGTAATTATGTATCATGTCAATCATCAGTTAGAAGATGCGTGTCTAAAAATGGAAAATATTAAATTCCTGAGGAAAAGTTTTCATTAGAAAACAAGCCATTCGAAGAACCAAAAAATATTAGAATTCTATTTAAGATGCTAAGAGACAAAGAAAAACACCTAAGAAACCAATATTTCCACCTACCTATCAGAAAGTGAAGGTTGGATACCAGAGACTCAATGAGTCAAGGGCCCCTAAATGGATGGATGTTGAATTAAAATTCAAAGAAGTCTATGTCTCTAATGATGATCGACCAAAAATGGCCTGACTAGGAGACTACTAGTTAGGAAAAAAAAATATAGAATTCATCGAACTCCTCAAGGAGTACCAAGACATATTTACATGAGATTACAAGGACTTAAAAAGACTTTTAAAATAAATGGTTGAGATGAAAATCAAACTCATCAATGGAGCTAAGCCAATAAAGAAATTTCTATGCAAAGTGACTCACAAATACAAACCAATTGTGAAAAAGGAGATAGAAGGGATGTTAGTTGTTGGCATCATCTATCCCATATATAAATCAGAACGGGAAATTCCTATGATCATGTAACCCAAAAGAACAACCTAAATAAGCTAAGAATTTGTGTTGATTTTCATGGGTTGAAAAAGTTAACAGTTAAATATCCATTTACAATACCTTGATGAATGAAATCATAAATTAGGTGGGAAGTCACAAATTTTACTCATTCACATATGGATTCTTAGGTTAAAATTAGGAACCCATTGTGGAGGAGGACCAAGAAGGGGCAACATTTGTCTTAGATTTTGGTTTCTTTGCATACATGCCCTTTTGATTAAATAATTCTCCAATCATTTTTCTTAGAATCATAGTTAAATCATTCTAGGAATAAATATATAAAACAATGGATATTTACTTTGATGACTATACTGTCTATATCCTTCTAAAAGAGCTTGTACAATGAACCAGAGTAATGCTAGATAGGTGTAGACAAATTCATCTATCTATAAATATCAAAAGCTATATTTTTTACACAACCATTGGAACATTGCTAGGGCATGTCGTATGCAAAGAAGGAATCAAGGTTGACATATAAAAAATTGAATTTATCCATGATCTAAAGTCCCCCGTCAATTAGAAGTAGACTAAAATATTTCTGGGGCACACAAAGTACTACATAAAATTTATTTTGCAATACTCCGATATAACCTTTCAAAATGACGAACTATTTATAAGAGATGCACATTTCATATGGATAAAAGAGTGAAACGAGTCATTTGAATTATTAAAGAGAAAACTGTTAGAGGCTACAATTCTCATATTTCTTGACTGGTCAAAAGTTTCATCTACATATCGACATGTCCAACATAGCATTTGAAATAGTCGTAGCATAACTTGACATAGATATAGTCAACCACACAAATGCATATGCTAATTGAAATATAAATAAGGTAGAAAAGAATTACTCGAAAACGGAGCATGAAGCATTAACCATTATTTTTTATTTACAAAACTTCTACCATTATCTTTTATCCAATGCACTCACATTTTTTACAGATCACTGGACCCTAAAATACCTTGTCAATAAGCCTATAAACTAAGACATGATTTGTAGATGGTTATTATTGTTTCAAGAATTATAATTTAAAATAATAGTTTTACCAAGAAAAAGCATGTTAAGCCAAACCACCTATCCCAACTTGTCTCTGGAGAAGAAGAGCCAGATATTAACGATGATCTATCAATTTCACATTTATTCCAAGTCGAGGTTGCCCCCATAAAATTTGAATAGATAATGCACTTTTTACACATGGGAAAATTACCTGAAGATCTACTTGAGAAAAGTAAAAAAAATCTTAGCCATGACTGCAACACCATTTATACTAGTTAACGGAAAATTATATAAATTGGGAGATGACAAGGTACTTTGGTGGTGTATTTTAGAGTGTAAAAGACAAAGTATAGTTGGAGAATTCGAAAAAGGGCTAGCGGGTGGAATTTTTCAGAGTGACATAGTGGCATGAAAAATCCTTCAAGAAAGATTATGGCGGCTTACATTATTTCTATACTATCAAATAGAAGTCTACAAATGTGACATAGGCCACAAAATTGATCTACCACACTTAAAGAAAGAAATGCTAGTACAACCAATCATGCCTATTCTACCCTTTGAGATTTGAGCTATCAATTTTGTTGGGACAATTTCTCAAAGACCCAAGAGGACTAGAGCCAAATACATAATTATTGCAATCGAGTATTACTTAACAAAATGGGAAGAAACTGAACCTGTGAGGTCATGTACTAAAGAAGAAGAAACCAAATTTATTTATGTAAATATTGTGACAATATTTGGATGTAGCTTAACCATTATTAGTAACTGGGGCACACATTTTGTTAATGCTACAATCAAAACATTGTTGAAAAAATTCATGATTGAAAACATACGTGCAATGTCTTATCACCCATAATAAAATGGTGTGGCTGACTTGTTTAATAAAACATTTCATAAAGGATTCATAAAAATATTTGGAGTCAACAAAGATGACTAGGATGACAAAATACTAGATGTCTTATGGACATACAAAACTACTTATAAAAGATCAATGAGACAATCCTTTTAATCTAGTCTATAGTAAGGAAGCCACAATTCCACTGTGTTTCTTCACAAATGCAGCAAGGGTGTCAACCATTGCAAAGTTTGACATCAATAAAGCTAAGAAAGAATTCCTCCATCAACTACAGAGACTAGAATAAGACTAATTGCATGCATTCCATCATCAACAAGTATAGAAACAACAACAAAAAGTGTGGCACAAAAGAAATATTATAACAAATAACTTAAAAATAAGTGATCATGTGTTACTATATGATATTCAATTAAAGGGAAGCCTAGAAAACTAGAAATTACATGAATGGGCCCCTTTATAGTCAAGTATATCCAACAATTGAGAGAAATTCAACTGAGGAAACTTCAAGGACAATTATTTGACTTAGTTGTCAACAACACTCATTTGAAAAAATATAAAGCATAGCAACATTAGCATTTCCATTGGTGAAACCTCAATGAGGAGCCATTAGGCATGGGTTTGGTTGAAAACCACTCTTTGGTAGTTGAGTCGTCTAACCTTTGTACAATAATTTAAGGCTAGTATATTTAGAATTAGTTTATGATTAAGTTCACTAATGAAAGATTCAATTACCAAGGTAGGTACAATAATATAAACATTCAAATAATAAGTACTAAGAAAAGAATTATTACAAGTGTAGACTATCAACATGGATCAAGTCAATGATGTAGGAAGTCTACTAGACAAGAAATCACAACAAAACTTAAAGGAACAAGAAAGTTGAAAATACTACTCACAAAGATACCACAAGTATTATAAAAAAGATATTGTTTCTGCTTCGACTAAAACACGATCAAAATTTTCGATGCAAGTTTTCAAGTCAAGTCGACCAAACTTCCTGATTTGACTAGTGCTCCAAACCTATCAAGAATTTGAAAATCGAAAAAAATTTTGGTGCATGCAATTTGGCAAGTAAAATAAAGTACCCAACTTCGAAAATCACCATGATGACAAACACATGTGCTCAACACGCGCAAAAAGTAAATTCTAACATTGCAGTTAAGCTGACGGGATGGATAGAACTAGATCCGTTAGATCAAAGTAACATCACAAAGTCTCCAAAATACTTATTTAAACGAATGACTCTATCATTTCCACACATTTTCCCACATGAGAATACAAGAACTAAGCTTAAAAAAAATCGTGAACTCTCCAATTTTCCGAGCCCTGTAATCTCTAACTTCGACCTAATTGTTTATTTTAAGGAAAAAAATTTGAAGAGGACTATTAGATGCCACCCCATATAGCACATTCACAGGCCGAAGAAACGTTGGTCGAACATTGCAAGATGATCAAATTTGACAAGTCTATAGCCATAGAACTAGAGGTTTGGCTTAATAACATTAGATAGGCTACGGTTGAAGAGACCTCCTAGGAGAAAAATTGGGCATCACTTAAAACGTGGGCCATTGTCAATAATAAATGGTTGGATGAAACACAAAATTGTATACTACAAGTATTCAAAACTACATGGATGCTCCATTAATTGAATAATTCCAAGGCATAAAGGAGGAGGCTGAAAAATTCATCAATAGTCAATTCCACGATGGAGTCACTTGGCTAGAAAAGCCCCTCCTAATTATTGTGATTGGAATCCACAAAATCATAAGTCTATCAGACAAGGGTGATAAAATCCCTAAAACATTTGACTCTAATGCTTGGCTCCGGGAATTCACCAGGGGAGCAATCACTAAAGATTCCAAAGGATTGATCATCAGCCAAGTTACAAACCTAGAAATAAAGTGGGCCTATATAATTGTATCCTTTTGCCTTAGTCAAGTTGGTTGGGCGTTAGAGATTAAATTAAACATGCTGGAAGCAATCAGCCAGATTGTGAGGAAAATAAATTAGTATAATTGGGTTGACCATGTCACCGAAACTATTAAGACAAGATGCAAGGGATTCCAAAACTCTAGTAAGGAAATATGATTTCCATGCTTACTAATATGGCTTTCTATGTCGCAGGTTACTCGAGATAATAAGACTATGTTTACAAATAAATTCATACCCATAATGAAGAATTTTAGAATATTTTCTAGCAACTAGTCAGGTGAGATGAAGACTCTAACCCTAGAGAAAATGTTCCACAATTTATTAGTGAACTTCAAGAATGTGATTCATGGATGGAGAGTCTCCCAATATATATGTTTGCTTGTCTCAAGTTTTACGTCAATCCCAATGATGTCTAGCCTAAAGGCCATTCATACCAATCATTAGCCCTAGAAAATTTTTATGAGCTCAATTGATAGACAAACAAAATATTTCCAATTCCATATGCAGCCTTGGAGCCTAAAAATCTACCACTTTCCCATTGAATAATGGTGAACAAGAGAAAGAGGATGAACTTTATTTCATTCCTTTCAAGGTCAACTTGTTGACTCCTATTAAGCCAACAAAAAAGAAGCAAGAATCATGGATGATACAACCTATTGTTGACAAATTGTAGTCTTTTGGCATCAATTGGAAAGAGTTATTATAGGACAACACATTGGATGACCCCAAGCTTTAGCACAAATTAGACTCCATAGCCAAACAAGTCCTTGAGGAAACAATGGAAAAGGGAAAGTCGACTCAACAACATACACAAGTTAAGGACTTCATAAGGTCATCTATTGATCCACAAATACTAGAATCACTTTCCTAGGCTAATGAATTGTTTATTGAGATAATGAAGCAGGAAATGATGACCAAACAAGAATTAGAAAGGAACAGGCCTAGATCCAACTAAGATAACCTATTACAGTTATCCCTATTACTACTACAATGAGGTAGACAAGCATAGTTAACAAGTCAAGGAAAAAATAGGCTCAGATATAGGTCAACCTAAACACTGATTCTTCACCGATCAAGATGACCACAATAGAGGAAGAGGTTTTTTCACTCCAAATTACACGTAATGAAGTTGAAGTGCAAGCCCAAATGATTTCATTAGACCATATTGAGCCACAACAGATGGAAATTTATATTGAGATCAAGGAGGGTCCCCTTGAATTTGATGGATGTAATGACCTACCCCAAGAACAATAACAATCACAATAATGGGTGCAATCAACTAAAAAAGTAACACAAACCCCTATATTGATAATGATGAAAAGGAACCTTGACAAGACTAGGAAGGAAATATCAAAGAAATCAAAAGGCTCTTTAAACTTGAACCAAGTGCAACAACATAGAATATAGAAAAGGTTTTAGACAACTAGGATTTCAAGATTCATTGATCCGGATTTAAACAGGAATGCAAAAAATTACAGAGATAACCATATACACAAAGATGCAGTGGAAATAATACTTCATTTCATTAATGGAAAATACTGAAATATTCTTACAACCAGAAATGGAAATAAACCAGCTAGGGCAATGGTAGCTTATCTTTGAGAAGAGATGTCGCAGCTACATGCCTCTGAACTGTGTTACAATGAGGATCGAAGGCCTATTTATTGTTGAGTAACAATGGAAAAACCTTCACATCCCAAAACCTAACCCTAGAAGATGAAACACCAAATTGTGGGCCCTGTTTGGGTAAATTGGTACAATCAATTTCCCGGGATCGTAACTTTGGCATACGATCTTCGTTTGACGCATACAATAGCTCGTTAGAAAGATCTATCCAAGCACTACCACTTTGGAAGGGAAAATCGTCCGGGACCATGTGCCCCAGATTCCAAAAACATCATAGGGCCTCAAAATGGCTCTAGAAGTTCAGGACCAAAAAATGCTAAAAATAGTAAATTGTGCTACAAATTAAGAAAACTGAAAAGTTAAAGAGACGTTGTGGGGGTCCAAATGGGATAGGTGGGTGGCCACCAACATCCACCTGGATCATTCCTCCCCCCTTAGGAAGCAATAGTCTCCATTGTGCTGAATTCCTCCCTGAGATGAGGAAGCTTTTGTTGACCTGGGTCTCTGGTGAGTTGTTCTGCAATCTCTGATGTGTCTAGAAATGGTGGGAAGCATGATCGACGATGGTCCACATTGAACACTTGGTGCAAGCGAAGGAATGGAGGAATGTTGTGCTTCAAAGCATTGTTTCCTGTAGCCTTGGTACTGGTGTAAGGACCATGTCGGAGTGGTCTAAGTTTCTAATGGGTTCTGGTAAGGCGTTCTCTCTGCAGATGTAACCAAACTTTGTCGCCCACCTGAAAATTGTGTGGTACCCCTGTGGGTGAGGAGAAGTTGTTCTTGTGTTCTGTCATGACCATATCACTTCGCTGCTGCTGCGTGGAGGAACCCTTTGCGAGGGTCATGGATGTAGCAACGATCTTCCCCTTACTTTGGGAGCGAACCTGATAGATGAATTTCCTAGTTTGGGAGATGACCTTGCTGCCTTTCTTAGTAGAGATCAAAGAGGTGGCAGTAGGTGGGGCTACCTCCAGTATCATGTATAATGAATTATCCAAATAAATAATGACAGTAGGAGGCCTTGACTCATACACAACATGTCACCTCCACAAGTATGGCTGGCCTAATAGTACATCACAAACATCTAGAGGTGTAACATCACACAATACCTCATATGTGAAGGACTTGATGTAGTAGGGAAGGCGGCACTATTGGCGAACTTTGAGATCTTGTCCTTCATGAAGCCACCCGATACTGTACGACTGTGGGTGTGGTGTAGTCGGTAGGCCCAACTGCTTCACGACCTCTGTTTAAATGAGGTTCTTTTGGCTGCCACTGTCGATAATGAATTGCAACGACGAACCCTTCATCCACATCTATGAGTGGAAAAGACGTTCCCCCTCCTCTGGATCTTCGGGTTCATTCTTCTGGATCTTGGCAATGGCAACAATGGCACTAGGATTCGCATCAATGATCTACTTCCCTTTGCCATTCCCCTTGTCAGGTTCTGGCTCAGGGTCAGAACATGCATTTAATTCAGAAGCCTTCAACTCGGCCACCAACGACTGCTTGGTTTGACACTCACTTGTGTTATGAGTGGGACTCTTGTGGAACTCACACCAATTTCCTGTGTCCTTCTTCAACTTTGTGGTGTTGTTCTTTTCTTTTGGCTTTAAGGGGTTGTCTTGGGTCGCCCCACCTTGGCTTTGGATTTGCAGGTCCAAAGTCTCGCTTTTTCTGTTTGAACTTTTGCTCGATTTTGACAGCGTATCGATATGTTGTTCCGAGCGAGGAGATGTTCAGGAACTCCATCTCTTCTTGGATGTATCTATGTAGGCAGCCGTGGCATTTGAGTACCAAATGCAGCTCAGAATATTTGATACCCAATTGTGTGCGAAGGGTATGAAAAATGTTTGTGAACTCTAGCACATCTTGGTCACCTCCCTGCCGTAATGTGGTCCATTTGATGTATTTGTCCTCATAGCTTTTGACAGGGTAGTACTGCTCCTTGATGGCATCTTGGAATGAATACCAAGTGGGTGTGGCTGAAAATAGTGAGCCTGTACTTTCATCCTTTTGCTCGCAATAGGTTTCCCACTAGTCCTTGATGTGGGGGGCTACTTTGAGAAGAGTGAAAAAAATCTTTTCCCGACTTGAAAATTAATGAACAGAAAAATACCCATCTAGCATATTTAACCATTCATCTACCGCATCTGTGTCTATTTGACCCTCAAAGATGGGGACTTCAAAATTAACTTGTACCTTAAAGGGTGCTATTGGAAGCATATGCGTCGCCTCTGGGTAGTCGCTGAAGGATCTGCGCAAAGCTATCCATCATCGCGTTCCTTTACCGCTCGAGGGCTTATTCAAGCAAGATTTTGATAGGATCTCCTACCCCTTGTCTTTCTTCTCATCCACGATGGGAGGTCGTCGAGATTTGTGAGGCTGGTCTTGCAAAGGTTCGACTAGTTCAAGCCCTAACTCCTTATCCCGACCTCGTTGGGACATGCAAAGAAAAACAGAGAAAAAGCAGACCACTCTGATACCATTGGTCCAGATTTAAATAGGAACGCAAAAAATTACAGATATAACCATATACACAAAGATGCAGTGGAAATAATACTTCATTTCATTAATGGAAAATACTGAAATATGTTTACAACCAGAAATGGAAATAAACCAACTAGGGCGATGGTAGCTTATCTCTGAGAAGAGATGTGGCAGCTACATGCCTCTGAACTATGTTACAATGAGGCTCGAAGGCTTATTTATTGTTTAAAAACAATGGAAATCCCTTCACATCCCAAAACCTAACCCTAGAAGATGAAACACGAAATTGTGGGCCATGTTTGGGTAAATTGGTACATCAATTTCCTAGGGTCGTAACTTTGGCATACAATCTCCGTTTGACGCGTACAATAGCTCGTTAGAAAGATCTATCTGAGCACTACCACTTTGTGAAGGGCAACATCGGTCCATGGAGTCGTGTTGCCCCTTGATTTCCCAAATAACGTCGTTTAGGGCCTCAAAACGGCTCCGGAAGTTCAGGACCCAAAAAACTGCTAAAAATACTAAATTGTGCTATAATTTAGGAAACTGAAAAAATCTGAAAGAGACAGTTGTGGGGGTCCAAATGGGATAGGTGGGTGGCCACCAACATCCACCTGGATCATTCTTTGGGAAGTTACAAATGAAGAAAATGTCAAATGGAAGAGATCAAGGAAGGTATTCACTAGAATGCAACTAACAAAAGAGAAGGAATAAGTGGTCTATACTAAGTGCATGATCTCAACCATACAAAAATTGTATTTGGCTTGTCTAAGCACACCAGACGATAAATTGGATGCCATGAGATAACTAGTTCATTAACTTATTATTGGAAATGTAGAGTCGAGATCACATGTTGAAGAACTCCATCAGTAGACCCAACTACTAAAGATGAAAGAATTATCTTCCATATTGGAGCAATAGTTCAGTTCATTCAAAAAAGTAAAGAATAAGTTGGAAGAAGATATGGATGGACAAATCACTCTTAATGATTTCTTAAATAATTAGTTGAATTATTTTTCAACCACACACAATTGAATGAGAATCCAATAAGCACTTCTGAAAGACTTATCAAATTCACAATAATGTGTATTTGAACCAAGTGCAATATCAACTTTGGAAAATCAGATTATAAAGGAAAATAACATAGAAACAAAGATAACACAAGAATAATTCCAATGGATGAGGGAAGGAAAGAAGGCTCAGATGAAAGTTTCAAATGTTGTTGACTATATACAAAAAATCCATATCAAAATGTAAAGGGTAAAATATCATGGTACCCTATATTTATTGGCCTTCAAAGATAGTTCACTATTTGACAAGATGAGGTATTGAACTAAAATTAAGGCTCTTGAAGTGCAGTCATAATATTTAGTCAAGGATTGGTCAACATTCAATTAAAATATTTAGGGTCTTGCACCAATAATCTATCAGATAAAATTTAGTGAAAATCCATCACTTGTACTGTCACCTCAACAACCTCCTCCAAAATTGAAGTACACATTTTTTCACTGACGCTGTCAGATTGTGGTTCTTCTCTATGACCAACACAATCAGATACTCCATAAATAGATTCAAAGGATCAAATTAGTCACCTAGAGAGAGAGGGGATCCAAATATTGCACATGGACACACCATTGGAGAAAATCAGTGAAGCTCAATAGAAAAACCGGTTGGCCATCTAACACTAGTTGTGCTGTCAACTCAAATTAGTCTAACACCAACACAGTCACACTAATTTTTCCAACACCTATCTACTTTTCAAATTCTTATAGACTTCTCTACTCTCAGTTAACTTCTTGTCCCTTCTTTAGGCTGAAGAAGGCATTGAGGGTGGGGGAGATATTCAAGGGGCTAGTTGATTTGTCAAGTCAACATGCGTGATTGAGATTTGATCTATGTTGAAATTTGGTCGACTCTTATGCTAATCAACCGACCAAATCAATTATTTACTATAACTAATGTAACTGTTTAGTGGTAATATAAATATGTATTTGCATGACATGAATATGTTGCTAGTTGTTATCATATATTATAATATATGGGTTCCTTTGTTGGCTTCACTACTTTTTTTAACTCATTCCTTTCTTGCTCATTATATATATTGTTTAGATTGCATGGTAAATATTGTTGGTAGTTTATGCACACATTTCCATAGACTACAATAATCCTATTCATAATAAATAATGCTCTTTGTTGCTAATAATCAACAAGAATAAAAATTAGTGGCTCTTTTTCATATTTGGTTCACGACTAGTCTTCTTACTTCAATATACATACCTTTGTTCAACAAAGGTTGTCCAAATGTACTCTTAAATTTTCATTTCCCTTCACACCTCAATGGATGATATGTGTAACCTTGTAGCTATCATTCTAGTGATCAAATAAGTGAATTATGGGTGAATTAAAAAATATTATGAAGTATGGAATAGGAACTAGTTGAAATGTTGTGTATTCATACAAAGCCACCATAAGATAATATACACCGAATAAGAAGTAATTAGAAAATTGCATTATATAATATGGTTAAAAAAGAACCAACAATACACTCAACTAATTAAAACACTCAAGAAAAGGTTTAAACTAATGAAGACATATAGTATTAGAATGTGGATTTATTATAGTTATCATGGATTACATAGAATGCAAGAATGGATCAAAACCAAACTACATGAAGTATACATATCCAATAACACCCTAAGACAACACTTTTTCTTTTTAACAGTGGAAATTGAAATGGGAAAACTAGGTTCTAGGGGGTCGTCATTAAGAAATATTGATTAAAAAATAGTGATCTATGCATTATTACTCACTAGAAAAACCAATTTTCTGAGTGGATTGAACTCAATACCAATCTATTCTTATGCATGACTAAGCACAATGTTTCCCTTATCCTATGATCTTTAGGCCAACTACTTTTAGAGATCTCCCCTTCTTCATTTCCTCTTATTATCTACTATCATTTATTCCATTTCAATGCTCTTCTTCTCGAGAACATTCATTTTTAACGAGTTCCTTGGAAGGCCAACTATCATAGTGACTCATTTCAACTTCCAAGCTAATTCTTGGACATTCGCTTAACTTTTCCAAAGCAAAACAATTAAATGCTTATTACAAAGTTTACAAAGATATTTTTGATGAGGATCCAATTTAGATAAATATTAAATGGAAAAATTTGAAATATATTTTCACATTTTGAAATCCTAATGGAGGGAAACTTGACCACCAATCATAATAACATTTAGTAACCCGTGAAATTGGGGACCTAATATTGTACTCCTACTTGAAACATTCTGGTCAAATTTTTTGACCTAACCCATTGGGTTTTATATATAATTCTACAAGCATGTAACCTAATACACACTTGTAGCGTTATATATAAAATGTGATGGGTCAACTTAATTAGTTCGATCAAACTATTTCAAGGTCGAGTTCATTATGTAGTCTCATTGTGGTTCAAATCACACAAAGTATTATATATGTATACAAAATCACAAGAATCTATATATCTTCATAACAATGTGTAGTTGCACTATTCACATAGAAATATTCTTAGAGGTAAATTGGTGCACAAATTTTGTGAAGCATAAATTCATCCTTGAAACACTTTGGTTCAAGTTATTAAACTAATCCATTGGGTTATATATATAAATATACAAGCATGTAACAACATACATGCTTATAGAGTTATATATACAACCCATTTGGTTAGCGTGGTGAGTTTGATTGAACTAGTTCAAGTTAGAGCTCATGACAAAGTCTTCAGTTCTAGTGACATTGAGGTTCAAGTCACACAAAGTATTATATACACATGCATATTTTTAACAAAAGCACCAAGAAAATATATATCTTCATAACAAGGCATGTTTTCACTATTCACATTGAAATATCCTTAGTGGTAAATTGGAGCACTTTTCTTATAAAACATTTTAACAATGTACATGACAGTGAACTTAAAATCTAACAATTTCTAAGATAATTCAAATATCTACCAAACATAGCTTGAAAATTCCTTTCCAATCTAGAAAGTTATGATGCAAAATGGATTGGGAATGAAATGAACATATAATATTGCAAAAAAGACATAAATACTTGATTGAAGACAAAATATTATAAAGAAATTGAAATTCTATCAATGAATTAAATGGTGAAAAAAACTACAATATGCATATAATTACAAAAATACTAGAAAGAGGAGGATGAAAATTTCATCATTAGTTAATTCCACGATGGAGTCCATTGGCTAGAAAGCCCCCTTGTAATTATTGGGACTGCAATTCACAAAATCATGGGTCTATTGCACAAGAGTGATAAAATCCCTAGAACATTTAAGTCTAATGCTTGGCTTCAAAATTTCACTAGAGGAAAAACCATGAAGAATTCCATAGGATTGATCATCAACCAAGTTATAAACCTAGAAGTCAAGTGGGCCTATATAATTGTGTCATTTTTCCTTACTCTAGTTGGTTGAGTGTTAGACATTAAACTAAACATGTTGGAAACAATTGGCCAAGTTGTGAGGACAAGTAATTAGTATAAATCTATTGACCATGTCACTGACATTATTAGGACATGTTACAAGGGATTCCTAAAATCCAGTAAGGAAATATGATTTCCCTACTTACTAATATGGCTTTCTATGTCGTAGGTTACTCTAGATAAGGAGACAACGTTTACAAAGAAATTCATACCCATAATGAAGAATTTTAGGTTATTTGCTAACAACTAGTCAAGTAACATAGGGACTCTAACCCGAAAGAAAATGTTCCACAATTTTATCGTGAACTTCAAGAATGTGACTCGTGGATGGAGAGTCTCCAAATTGATCTCAAAATGGGGCACTAAAGGCTTCTTGTGAAATTACAAGAACCTCTCACACTTCCAAAACTTAATTATTCCCAAGACAACTATGATTAACCAATGCGGAATTAATAATGTGCTTGACAATAAGGTGTATGCTTATGTTTGTTTTAAAATTGTCTATGTACTGATATAAAACATATAATAGTGGAAGAATGCAGCAAATGAACATCACACATAAGACAACAAGTTTAATATGGAGTTCACCCAAAAATCTTGGGCTATGTCTCCTTGAGCTCTAGTCAACTCAACTAGGCTCTCTGGGATTATGGCAATAGTTCTTTTACAAACTCCACACTCAACTCCACTGGTTTACATAGAAATCAGTGGACTTAGAACACCAACTTATCCCTGGCTCTTGAAGCTCTCGACCCTCTAGCTCTCGGCTCTAGCACTGGCTCTAGCTCTGGCTCTAGCTCTCGGCTTTGGCTCTTGGCTCTCGGCTCTGGCTTTGGCTCTTCAAATCTAGCTTCTATGATCTCTCTCTCTCCGCCTCTGTGTGCCTGGGTAATCCGCTTGACCTCCAAGTGAGTCCCTCAGCTACTCTGTGCATTAGCTCTCATTAACTTTTCTCTTCTTCTGTTTTTCTCTTGTTCTTTGTATGTTTGTGGCTTAAAGCCAATCTGCTCCTTGACTGTTCATTTCCTCTTCCCGGTTCTCTAGATTGCCTGCCTCTATCCGTTGGAATTCCCCTACTCTGCATCATCATCATTGTGTAACGCTGCACATAGAGGTGGCCACTTTTCGCCTTACAGACTGCATGTCAGTTTTCATTTGAACGGTTGTTATTTCCGTTACTCTAGGATTTGCACACGAAACTGATCCTTCTGTCAGCTCATCAGTCATGCTGGACCTAAAATCTTTACTTGCCTCAGTCTATTTTCTCGTCAAATTCGGTCATCCATTGGGTTAATTCTCCATCGTTGATCTAGAGCCTCAAGATCCTACAGTCTCTGTTTATATCGCGCAGGTAAGTTGCTCGACCATTACTCATGATGTAAGTGGTTTTCTCTCTCATTCGCTCGACATGTGTTGCTCGGTGTATGGCATCACGCTGAACTCGGCCAAACCCGCTTACCACTCGAATTGCACATGATATCCTGCCAGTTTTGGCCACAGAACCCGCCTTCTGATGTTTTACGCATGGTTTCATATTTTCCGTCGTGACCGAGCGCTAAGGGCTTTCCTTCTCTAAGGGTTTTGTCCTATGATAGGTGATTAATCGCGTATCAGAAACTGCCTCTGTTTTTGGATATGGGCTTCCAATTGCCAATTTGCATCCATGCGCAGTCTCCATGGGCCAACGATCAGCGTGCTTTGACCGAGGGTCCTCATTGTTCCGTGCAGGCTACAATTGCCATTGTCCAGAGGTCATTTCTGATACTTGTTATTCATAAGATTTGATCTAACATAATTTTTAAACAATCATGAGAAACGTTCAAGGATGAGATTTCCCTTTATAAGGGTTTTTTTTTTCCATCTTTTCCATTTTGCCTCTTTTTCCAAAGAACAAAAGGGAAACTTCATTCAGTGATAAATTTTTCCTCCGAAGTCCATTTTAGCCCACTCAAGTTGTAGTAGATTCAGAAGGAAAGGATCTCTGCAATGGGACTATTTCCAGGATAATCCTTGGACTTCCATTTTCCACTATGAGGAACACTTAGACTTAGAAGTCTATCCAAAATCCATTTTGGATCACGCCTTCCCACTAAAAGAACTTTTGGTCTCCAAAAGACTGATATACTGATCTGAACATTAAATGAGAGTAACAACACCCTCTTCTTTCAGCCTCCACACACTTGCCTTGCATAGTTCCTCTGAACCACAAACTTTGACCACTTTCCTTCTTGGATGTGCTGGTCCTCCTGGGAAGAACTGTCTTCCTCCTTGCTTTCCTGCAGAACTCCTACTGAGATGGTCACAGAAGGTTGTTTGAAATTCTCTGCCTTGATCATTGATCCAAGGTGGCTCAAAAAAATGTGAAGTACATATGATTCACAAAAAAATGTCATTTGTACCTGTTTGAAAAGCTGTAAACAACAACTGTTAACATAGACAACAACTGGATGGACTAAACTCTTGCTTCACAAAAGAAACAGATTTCACATGTTGTGAATACCTCCATGTCTTACATCTGCATACAAATGATGTACTAGATAAAAAGCCCACAAAACATGCCTTTAAAACAAATGACCCTTCAAGTCAAACATGTAGAAAAAGACCATTAGGACTCTTTTTCAAAAGATGAAACACTTCATTATAATCGCTATCTTGGAGACCAAGTTAACTTCTCCCAAGTCAACATTACATGCATGTTTAAAGAAATCAGCCCTTCAAGTTAATTACACATACATGTTCAAATACAAGGAAAACATTAATATCCTTGTGTTCATGCATCTCATGCTCATGCATGCATTTCATCCTTCATCTTTCGCTTAAGCACACTGTACCTTTGAAGAGGAAATGAAACATGGTGTTGAAGCAATAAAGTGAGTGTCTTACTCAACCCTTCCATTCACCTTCTTGGTAAAATCCTGCAACTCGCATTCCATTAACAAATAAATGCAAATAGATGCATCAATAGACATGCAATCTTAATTGGATAAAAACTCTAACCATTTCTTACCAATCCATTTCAAAGGTCCTTCCTTTGTCTGCACATTAGCATCAACATGTGAATCATCCTAAGACACATCATTCATGGAATCTTCCTTTCCATTTCTACCATCTTCTCTTTCCACCTTCTTCAGCTTTTGTGGAAGCAGTGCTAGATTTAGAGTCCAACACCTTTCAGCAAGATGCCCTTGCATATGGCAGTAACTGCAACACATGTGCATCCTCTTGACAACATGGTCTTCCTTGTCCAATGGACCTTTGGATTCTTGCTTCTTTTCCTTCAAAGTGGCCATTCTCTTCTAACATCTAGAAACATGATGGTTATCGAAACCACAAAAGGAACATGCACTTCTCTTCCCGTGCTTATATGGAAATTTACCATGCTTTACAAAATCAAAAGGAAGATGCTTAGAACCAGATTTATACCTATCTCTTTCACATTTATGGCCTTCATGAGGAGGTGATGCAAGTGAAGAAGTGGCTCCATTTGGAACACCATCAACCTCTTCAAGACTTTCAGAGTTTCCACAACTCTCTGGTTCAAGTGTGTGGTTCTGAACACCTGCATCTTGCAAACGATGTTTCAAGCTATTGCATTCCTCTTGAATATAATCTTCACACTTCTGAGGTAGAGGACATGAAATGAAGCTCCTTCTTGGGATTGTTTCAACGGTCTTCATGGTAGCTTTGGAACTTCCTCCGTAAGACTGTCCATAGCCAAGACCCAAATACTTAGGCCTTTCCTCAACTATTATTGGCTCAA
>APFE030091868.1:54697-90164 GCA_000404065.3 Pinus taeda
TTAGGTTTTTTCTCATGCTTTCTGTGAATGGCATGGGTGAATTTTATCTTACACCCACTAGATTATAGATATGTACTTTCGGTAATTTTGATTTCAAAAGATATTTTAAAGAAATGCAATGATTTCATTTGTGTATTCAATAAACACAAGATTTTATAATTGAGTAAAATATTCGCCATGCCTGGTGAGAGATTCGCCAAAAATTATATATACATATCATATTATTGATAAAATCGCCTTCCATTTTTCCTATATACCATG
This sequence comes from Pinus taeda, assembly GCA_000404065.3. Classification (NCBI taxonomy): domain Eukaryota; kingdom Viridiplantae; phylum Streptophyta; class Pinopsida; order Pinales; family Pinaceae; genus Pinus; species Pinus taeda. The sequence continues at coordinate 54,959 of APFE030091868.1, forward strand.
GAGATTCGCCCATTTATTATACATGTAAATTTAGGGGGGGTTCTTAAAATTTTCCCTGGATAGGAGCATAATAAGAAATGCTATAGGACCGATTTAGGAACTAAAGGTTGACAAAAATAAGGTATGACATAAGCACAATGAAGAATGTCACAGGACCAAAACCAAATGAAGTTGACTCCAGATTGAAGCAAGGTAAGGATTCCACAAGAGTCAAGTATGAGGAGGCTGCCACAAGATTGAAGCACGAGAAGATTGTGTTTGCCAAGTGTTACTCACAAATCTCATAATTGAAGAATCAACAAGGATGATGTGATGGAGGTAGTCTTTAGTCTAGGTTATAAGGGTCTTGGTCATCTCAACTTTATATTAAATCTACTGAAGGAAGGAAGAGTTCTTGACTGGGTTTTCCCCTATCAAGGGGTTTTTCCTGGCTATGTGCCTATATCTTGTGCCCTCTTCTATTTATTGATTGTCATTAGTCTTGATGATAATAATAAGATAAATTGAAAAAAGAAAACCTATAATTAAACATCACAAGATAATGTGATAATATGAGAAATCAATTAACTTGACACCCTAATGGATTTCTCAACATGGTTCCAGAGCTATGGTGGGAAAAGGTTGAATATCACCTTATTAGAAAGAAGGAAATGCAATTATTCCCTGACCGATACACTGAAGGCATCTAAAAGAAAACAATAATTCCTAAGGTTCGATCTCCCGATTCAACAAGGCACAGAAAAGGTTTGAAGAAATTACTAGAATACAATCATTACTACAAGCTTCAACCACCTAAAAACATATGGAGACTTGATCATTGTGATAAAGGATAAATAATATAAGAACATATCGAAGAAAGAAATAAGTTACTAAAATATCCAAGAAGCAATCTACACCAATCGAAATCCTTTGGAACCTGTAGCATCTTCTGCATTATTATCATAGACAGATACACATGTCATGATGGTAGCAATAAAGATATTATTCATCATTTTATGAAAGAATTCCTAGATTCCTCATCCAAATAAAGTAAGTACTAACATTTCTCCTTATAATTATCTAACAATCTATCTTTAGAAAAGAGAAACAAGCTTAAAGGATGATCAAAAGAAAAAGGTATGTCAAACTCGAGGTATGTATGGCATGACTAATTTTAGTTATTCTTAGATTTTGTGAAGTTCTCTTTGTAACAAAATAGTACATATACTTTTGTTCCTAATCCATAGTATCTAGGATATATGAAAACTCATTGTGAAAATAAAATTTGAATAAGATTTATGTTCTAACTCAATAAGGGTTGGTACTTAACATCTCTTAAAATAACAAAAACCCTAGATGGTCATCATACTACTATGCTTACATATTTCAGTTGTGCTTGAATGTTGCAGGTATAAATCAAGTTGGTTCTTTGGTCTCACAAAATAACAAACTATGAAAACATTCAAGGGAGCACCTCAATAAAAGAAACCTCACAAGGTCTATAAAAGGAACATCTTTAGGTACATCTTAGACTATACACTTTATAATGTTCTCTTAAAGGTACATTTATATCTTTTGAAGTTTATGTTACTAACATCGTTATGTCTAGGACATATGAATCATAAAGATTGTCGATAAGGGTGATTAATAATTAGATAAGCCTACCCTCTTTAGACATATGATAATTCATGTGGAACCCTAAAAACATTCTCTGTAAATCCATAAACTAAGGGTATGTATATGTAAATGTGAAAATGCTAGTCTGCTTTGGGTTACTGATGAAATAATATTCTTTTGATTTTTGGGGTTTTTATGATGTCATGCTTATAGTTTTGGAAACCCTAATCTTTTAGGGTTGATGATAATGTCTATCTGCTGATATTTTAGACCCATAAAGTTTTTGGAAATTTAGGATTTGTTGTGTTATGTATTGAATACATAGATCTTTAGGGTTTGGTAGGGTTTATAAGAAAGACCCTTATGATTTCATAGGAATAAAACCCTAGGTATATGTTTGTGCGTTTGATCGAATCCCTAGACTAATTGGAACATGTCTAACTTTAATGTTTGGATATTTGTGTCTTGGGTTCACCTGATATATGTTGTTATGATATGCTTATGCATCTTAGATGTGTATATGTGCTAACCTTATTGTTAATTCTCATTGCACTATGGTTTGTAGCTAAGCTCTTGTAGAAGTTTGATATTATAGGATATGATTATGATGATGAATCTAAGGTTTACAACATAACTTAGTAGAAGTTGGCCATATCGTTGAAAACTTAGATTATGTTGTGCTTGGTTTTTATTTGTTGACATCTAATGCTTAGTATTTCAAACATGAAATCTATGTTTACAAATCAGTTGGTTGAAACCTTAGATTGTGCTGAGATTGGTTTTGATTGTTAAAGCTTAGGGTATGGAATCTAGGCCTTTGCATTAAATCCTAGTAGAAGTCTAACATATGAATTCTAAAGTTGTTGGATGCATTATAGAACTATAATTTTTTTAATTTCTTTTGGGGTTTGTAGTATATTATAGCAAAGTATATATCTGGAAGAAATATTGAAGCCCTAGATATAATGAAGATTGTTATCTTGATTTAGTTTCTCAAAGTTTTAAGCTATATTTTATGACAAAACCCTAGCAAGAAGTTGAACCATAAAAGTATGTGTCTCTTATTTATTATGAACCTAACCATGTTTAGGTATTTGATGTCTAAAGTCTAATGCTTCCATTAGTGTATGATTATGATATAGTTAACTTCATGCTTCTATATGTCTTTGGTTGTACTTGATGTTTAAGTTGTGTAGGTACATAATCTTCAAAATGATGAATATGTTCATAAGTAAAGTAGATTTGATTGATAAGCATATGAATGATGATGATCAAGATGACTATGATAAGAAGGATGGAAGCCATGAAATATTCTCTAATGAAATAGAAAGAAGTTGATCTCCCTATGTTAAGAAGGAACCTGGATAAAGGAGAGGGCATATCTCCCAAGTTGAGAGGTAGGGCATATTATAGTCATAATGGATGGATACCTTGAAGAAGAAATTAGAGAATTAATATTGAGGTGTTGCTGAAAGAAGGAAAGTAGGATTTTGTTATTGCATGTGAAGTGGGATAGGAAGCTGAATGATTGAGGAAACCTTTGTCAATATTTTTTTTAGGAAGCCTCGAAGTCCTACTGTGATGAATTGTGAGGTAGCATAAGAAGTCATAAGACCCTGAAGGTTTTTTTTTACTCATGAGGATTTGAAAGGTTGTTACTAATTGGGATTGCGAATGTTCAGGTAACTCTCTCAAAGTTTTTGAAAAGCGCGCTTGAGGTTAGAGATATTTGATATGTTGAGGCACTGTGTAAAATTCCTGGGAGGACATCTAACCAACATATGTATTGATTTCTAGATCCTGAAGAGGGAGGGTGGCGTTGGTCATGGAGCTATGACGTTGGATACACACCTAGATCCCTGGGTTTATGGTTAAGAAGTAAGCTCGATGGTACCTAGACTGGTTGAAAGCTTTGGTCCATCTTAGTCCCACCCAGATAGATTTCCCTAGTTAGGAATCTATACGATGGCACTGAGTGTGCCTAAAATATTCGTAGATAATGTGTTTTGAGATCTTCCATGAACCTCTCTAGATATTTGTAAGTATGAATACCTCCCTAGTTAAGAGGGAGTGTTGAAGAATGTAACTAGGTTCGGTCTTCATAATTGTACTTAAGTCAAAATGAAATGTATTTATCAGAAGAATGAAAATGTCACATATCTCCCTGACACGATATTAGCAACCACCTACTATACTCCAAACACTAAATTTAACTTTGATTAAATTTATATTCAGTAGCTATCACTTGCATAAGTATTCAATCATTTTATAAACAAGGATATCACAGGCAATTATACTCATATGCTTAAATATTTGACAACATAAAGAGTAAGGATCCAACATACAAAACATCCTATGCAATTGCATCAAACCAGATTAGCTGAAAGAATGTCACTTGGAAAATCGAGCACCACCACTCAACCTAGAACTGACTTCCTCTAGTTCACCCCTGAGCTGAGAGTTCTTGCCCATTGATCAACTGCCTCTTGTTGATGTCTTCAATGGGTATTTGAATCCATCTTTCATGATATGGTTTCCTTTAGTGAAATCCCTCTTTTGTGGATCTTGTTATCCACTTGCCTAGGCTTTTCACATAAAAGCTCTCCTTTCTCTCCCGCGAGGATTTTATATTTTTCTTAAACTTAGCATATTTCTCCAACTAAGAAACTTAATGGATATTTATCTTCCAACCCATTAAGCTTATCTAGAATTTGATCTAGAAATCTTATCATGAAATAATTATCCATTCCCATTCACCAATGGGATTTCATTTGGAAAGAATCTCATCTCTTGGTGTCTCATTTTCCAAGCGTTTAAATTATCTTTATTTATTTGCTAATAAAATATTTACTCCCATTTTTATTCCTCAGCCTTAGATTTTCTATTACAATTTAGTCTAGCTTTGTTCTGACATGATAGAGACGGGGTGTTACATATAATGGAGGGGTGTTACATACTTCCCCCTTAAATTCACACTATCCTCGGTGTATTTCTACATCTTACAATTTATTTCCTCATTCTCAAATAGTCGTTTCTAAAATTACAAGTTCCCATGGCCTTTCCACCTACATCAAATCTTCCAGTATATAGGTTACAAAGGATTTCTACCAACAAATCTCCTTTAATTGCTACCTGTAACATTTGTTTCAATAAATTTTTTGAGAGACTTCAGATGCCTTAAAAAGCTCAATTTTGTTTTCCACAATTAATGTCATAACTTGATATAAAAATACTACTATTTTAGTAACTACGAGTTAATGTTGTCTGCCATTAAACTATGATTCCTCATTTTCAATTTCATTGTATCTAAATAATAGGAAGAAATGCATGTTCTTCCAACGCATTTGTGTTCTTTCCAAACACTTGCTTCACGCAGTCTCCCTGCATTAGTGACAACAAGTCAAACTAGCACATTTGACCAATCAACATGTGTAAAAATATCACATCACGTTAGCTCATACATAACCATCAAAATAAAAAATCACATGTAACCATCATAAACCCAATCATATATCACATGTAATCATCATAGACCATAATCATAAATCACATGCATAATAAAACTGAGATAAAATATTAATACTTATCCTTTAGTCAATCCTTAGCTTCCACCTTTGTCATTATTCTGTTGGCATTATGATGCATGTGTTGTACTTGATGGCAACCCACTCGTAGAAGAAAAAATCACTTATATATAACTAGATGAATCTACATAAGAGATATCAGATGTGACAGAATACATGGGATGTAGGACAACTCAAAGGAATCAAATGATAGTTCTCAGTATGACAAGTTAGCTTTGCCATCAAGTCCAAAGGGGGAGATTGTTGGCATTATGATACAAGTGTTGTCCTTGATGGCAACTCACACAGATGAGAGATCATAGTGCAGCAGGTCAGTAGCAAAGAATTGATGATTAGACTACAAAGAATGAAGAAAGAAGAGTATATACACAGGTTCACTATATACCAAGTCGCGTACATACGCAGGTTCACTATATACCAAGTCGCGTATATATACATGTTCACTATATACCAAGTAGGGTATACACACAGGTTCACTATATATAAAGGCGCGTATACATGTGGGATTGCTGATCAAAAGTTGCATATGCGTATGCACGCACTTTCATGCACGGAAAAGCACGTACATGTGGGAAAGCTTATTTTTAGGTCCGTGGTATTTAGACCTATGGTTTTGGACCTTGGTATTTCTCTGAAGAGTTGAATCCAGGTATTGGGTTCGTAGTATTGGTTCTAAATGGTTTTGGACCATGGTATTGAGTAAGGCCTAAAACTATAAAAGGAGAAGAAGGTCATTAGGCAAAGGATTGGAGAAAGTCTTGAATATTTGATGAAGTATGAGATCCAGTATGTAGGTTTTGGGTTCATGATACCTTGCTTGATCTGAGCTAAGGAGGAATCTCAACGATTGATGGAGAACAAGATCTAAGGATAGATTGGGATCTAATGGCTTGGAATGAATCATCTCTATACAGTTTGATCTTGCTTATTCTAGATCTATATACTGACGCATGTAATATTATGTAAATATTATGATCTAAGTATAACTCAAGTTTGGAATAGCTGCAAATCATGAATGAATATTTACAGAGATATACGCTGGTTGACTATGTTAAAAGCGTGTACATACGTAGGTTAGATACATATAAGTAGCGTATATCATATGAGCTATGATGTTTGAAGTTACATGTGTTTTTGGTTGTTGATAAGTCTTTATGACTGTTTACTGGTGTCAATATTCTGCATATTCAAATTGGTTGATTATGTTGGATGAGATCTATAATGGATTAGGATCAGAATGACTTATCTTTATTTGATGAACTAGATCTGGTTGCTAACATATGTATTATCCTTGTATATGTAATGATCTGGGTATGTCTGAAGTCAGGAAGAGAAGCGAAGTTATAAGTAAGTAATTAATGACATATACGTTGGTTCCCTTTGGTGAAGTTGCTTATACACGCTGGTTCGGCACTTCCAAGTAGCGTATGCACCCTGATGCATGATTTTTGATGATACAGTTGGTTCTGAATATTGTTGCAGAGTTCAGTGTTCTGCTCTGTGTTCTAGTGATTGCATTTTGTTGACAGAGTTTCAATGATTTAGTATTGGGTGATTCAGAGATTGATGATGCTAGTGTTGATTGATTATGTGCTTCAATGATATTAATGGGTCCATTATGAAAATTGGATGAAACATGGCCTTAAGATTACGATGTTGTGTTCCATGAGTATCCAGTTTGAAAATTTATGAAACGTGGTACCTGGAGGAAGAAAGAGAAGGTTGTAGCCTTCTGTAGGTCGGCACCTATGTACTAGTACATCGGCTAGTACAAGAGCTAAGGGGGTTATAGCTCCCTTCCAGGAGAAGCTGGAGAACGAGAGAAGGTTGTAGCCTTCTGCCAGTAGAAGCCTGTGTACTGGTATAAGACTGCACTAGTACAAAAATATTGTAAAAATAAGTTTCTTATTAAAAAGAAGATTGAGACGACTTGCAGCAGGAGGTTTTCACCCACATTGGGTTTCCACCTTGCATCATGGTGGTCATGTGTGTGATGATTTGTTCTATTTTATTACACCTGTTTACTGTTCATATGGTTAATAAAGTTCTGATGCACTAACTAAAGATCAACAATTTAATGGATTAACAAAATCATAAGTTTACTGGATATACACTAGTTGCATTAGACATATTTGCGTATACACGCGATTTTCCTTAACTGAAGTAGCATATATGAATCTTAATATGGAAATGAAAAATTTATATTGATTTGATAATACTGATTCACCCCCCCTCTTAGTATTATTTCCAACATATTCTATAAACACTCCGGATTGGTTGCCACACCAAACAACCACCAAGTACGTTCTCCTGCACCCTGTGCACATACACATAGTGTGCATCACACACATACATATATACATGTCATCCAACATCATGCAATACCTACATCCACATCAATACCATACGTACCACATGTACAACATGTACACAATACCAAATGTCCATAGCATCATATGCACGACATGTACATTATCCACATGTTTTCAAACAATTTTAGTATTATTAACATAACATCAAGTCAACGCCAAAAATTCCTTTAATTATTTATTCACACTACTTTAGGTAATTCCAATAAAACCATGCTCCATTTGACAATTGGAGAAGAGAGAATTAATGGACCTGTTCAACTTCTCCGGCCAGAGCATTCATGTCAAAGTATTTAAGTGCTTTTATTGAGATAATTTTGTTCATATATCTTGTGGTTGTAGGAAAATTTCATCACTGAGAGAAAATGGTAACATAGAGGTAGTCATGCATAATACATCTTCACAATACCAATAAATTTTGGTTTTGGGATTGAATCTATCACCAGACAAGGTCTTAATAACACCAGAAATATGACCTCCGCCCAATTATAAAGCAAGTTGCTGACTATGATAGTTAGTCTAGTATGGAATTGAATGTTATATTTGAAGTGTAATAACAATATTAACCTTGTCTTTAGTCAAGAAAATAATTGTTTGGTACTCAAAAGTACACCACACATAATCTAGTTATGCCATATGATTTCTTATTTTCTCTTTTTACCACTACTCCCAACACCTTGTTGGACATGATAATTCAGTGTATATCCAAAGCCAATTGAACAATCAATATGAAAGTACATACACCTCCTATACATGAGTCATAAATGAAGGTTACAATGTTCTCACACTCTCCAATCTCTCAATTTCCAGGGTACTATGTGTACCAAGGTTTAAATGTAGGTTATCAACATATTGACACCGCACCTTAAACCTTAAAGCACCACATGGAAGACAAAAGAATATAACTCATTTATTGGAAACAAGACCAATTATCAAAATCCTTAAAATAAATTCCTACATATTTCGTGGAACAATTGTTATGTTGCCATATTCAAAATCAGACAGCACTATCAATGCAATTTGATAGGTAGACTTCTCCATATTGCTTGGTAGGAAATAATGGTATAAAATATGCATCCCAGATTTTATGATTGGGAATTAATTTGAATAGGTTTCTAGATAACATTTTATTGAAACCAATTATCTTTGTGCACAACAATCTTGATTACCAGTATCACTTAGCTATCCAATATGGTGGAAGCATTCTATTGATTTAACAACGAGCTATTTCATGGTTTGTTATCGTCTCCCTTCATCACCTAGAACCTTTGATATGTCACATCGTACTTAATGCATGCATTATTTTACTAATAGTATAAGATACTTAGACCATCATAAGTTGTATTAATGTGAAGCATTTTATTTTACCAAAAGAATGTTAATTAATTTGGACAAGTCATGTTCTGAATCTAGTGTACAATTCTTGTTAGTCATTTGGCTACTCTAAATTGCTCTATTTCTACTTCAAATGCATCCAACACCACCATATCTACTCCGTCTGTCATTTTTGTTCTCATAAAGCATGTATACTTTGTTTATATCTAGTAGAAGCATACATATCATTTCAATCTTATCAATTCCCATAAGAAGTACATTCATAAGATCTACAATCATTCTACTAGAAGTATCTTCTACTTGCTGCAGATTTGAAAGGTTCCTATTTGTGAGATATTAATTAATAGAAACCCATTTATATTTGGATTAAGATGCACATCAAGGTTGGGGAGTTTGAGGTTGCATATTTTGAGTTGCAATCATTGACACATTGGAATTTGAGTGAACTTGAGAATGTGCCCTTGAGCTTGTATTTAATAATGTATTTCTTCTATTAATCGAGAAGCACTAGGAGATCCTTTTACACTCTCACTATGTATTTACACTAAATGTACGTTTGGGTGCCAGTGTCATTGACCTACTTATGAAGGTCATAAAATTATTAATGTATGATGTCTTATTCAACATGTATATAGTGAGTTGTATTACATGTGTGCATACACTTCACAACTCTGACCCTAGTTCAGTCTAGATTGGAAATATAATTTTTTCCTCTTACATATCTTAGTTACAATTATTGAGATATTTCTTTACTCAAAAGAAACCTGTAGGTTCCAACTATGCATGTCTACTTAAAATATGCATGTTGCTACTGAATATCTGAATAATGACCTGATAAAGTTTAGTTCCCTTCAATAGTGTATATTTGGAGCATTTTCCCAATTAGGGTGAATTAAATGGTTCAACCAGTGGCGAAACCATCTCCAAAATGGATTTCATCATTACATGTAGATGCACCAATCAATGCAAGAATATTAAAATGAAATACAAGTATAATTAATCAAGATAAATAGTCTAATACCATGTACAAAGACCTATCTTTCATGAGCTTAACGATATTTCATGGGAAAACTTCATGAGTAGATACAAATAAAGCAAAACATTCAAAATTTGTACTAGGATGGAAACAAATTAATTAACCATAAATTTATGCTAATGTTGATAGAAAATCATGAACTTCTTTCATGTGATTTATATAGATTCCATCTATATACGTTTATTTTGATCTTTCCTTGTGTTGGCCATGATCTATGGAAAGAGCACTTGTCATTTTATCAATTTTTGTTTTCCAGTTACATCATAAGAGTTCAACATTTCTTCCCTTCATCCTTCATCCTTTCTTAAGATCTCTATGAGTATAAGCTTCGTTCTGTTAAGCTATGTCCATGGATAGATTATTTTTATCGGCATTAGTTATATTTTATTAAGCTATGTCATTGGATGGACTATGCATAACAATCGTACAACTCATAATTTAATTATAATATGAGAAAGTAATATGATGACAATATGGAAGAAGAGACCTATTGACACACAGTTAAACATAGGATTCAAACTTTCTTTATCCACCATTACTCCTTTCAACACTTGCATTGATATTTATAAGACATGATGACCACACCACTAAAGTCCACCATCCAAAATTTCAATACAATAAACATACTTTACAAATATTACAAATTGGTTCATTCATCCATCTCGAATCTAAACATCTAAAACTTGGTCTATCATGTGTAAAGTATCTTAAACTAATTTTAAATCTTGGTATTTAGTGAAAATCTAAGCCATCCATGCATGTAAGAACACAAATGTAGCTAGTAGTGAGCACATAATAAGCCATACATGCATGTAAGCACACAAAGGAACCTAGTCACAAGCACATAATAAGTCATACATGCATGTAAGCACACAAATGAGTTTGGACATTATCCTTGTTCATCCACAACACTCGTTGTATGCAAAACGAGAAATGATGAACATACAACCTTCAAAGCTTAATGTAAATAAAAAAAATCCGAGGAGAAAATAGTAAAAGGTATTCATATTCTTATGGGATGCTTTATGTAAAAATTAACTCATGTAAAACTTTACACAAACATACATATACATACGAAGAAATCCCATATGCAAAAAATAATTATTTTAAAGTGAATCATAAAACAAATTGAAAAATGCCACCTGATTTTCAGGCTCAAATATCAGATTATTGAGAGCGATTTTCAATGATCTAAAAACATGGGTTTTCCTCACAATTCCCCCAATTAGGTTTACTAGTGATATTTTAGCGGATTGTTGGGAAAATTGGGAAAAATCCCAATTCTTCTAGAACTAACTTGATAGTGATGCCTATATAATGCTAAAACCCCATTTTTATCAGTTTTTGAATGTTTCAATCCACCATTTTTTGGAGGATGAGATTGATAGAGGTTTATAGAGAATTGTGTTTCTAATCATGAGCCTTCGGTCTTGTCTAATCGACCATGAATTCTGAGAAATGCCATTAAACCCGTATTCTGAGAAATGCCATTAAACCCGTAGTTGCCAAAATAGGGAAAATATGGTTATTTTTCATAATTTTTCTACTTTTCAACCATCGTAAATTGTTTTGTTTATTCAATTTCATGATCCTCAGTAAGAATTTTCCTTTCTCATTGTTGCAGGGATGATCTCTCACTAGACTTTTTGCAAGCAACGGAAAAACAATTTGGGGTGAAACTACAAAAAAATTATCATTTTCCAACTTAGATACTTATCAAACGAGGACGAATCTCCACAATATGGAATGCATGTTTTCCCAGCAACATGTTCAATTATCTTCCCTATGAAATTTTTCACAACGCGATGTGCAGATTGGGTGATCCTCTTGGTTATTTGGGAGCCATTTTTGGTCATGGGCGCATGTTTCCTAAGTGCATCACTTTGAGTCATGGAAAGATACTCCAAGCATCATCTGGAATGTGAGACTCCATATGTGTCTCAGCCCCACCCTCTAAGAGTGCCATATGTTTTACAAAGCGCAGATCTGCTCTTTCGAGCTTGCAGTTTCTAGAATGAAAACAATAGTTATAGTCATGATATTTTATAGTAGGGTAATCTGTTCATGAAACATCCTTGAAGACTGTTAGCCTTATTTTAGCCAATAATAGCCTGCGATGTCTAATCATCCAATGAACTCTGCAAGCATAAATTATTTTCCCAGTGAGAATCAAGTTTACGAGATTCAAGGTATCAAATAATTTCCAAAATAGATACTAGAATCAACAACTAGGTCACAACTCACATTTGAATATGATTACTCCTAAATTCTCACAGTTGTGAAGGCATGCACAATTTTCATTCCTTCTCTGATCATAACTAAAGTATAACCCTCGTCAGATTCATCAAAATCACCACGATCCATTCCATCCAGATCCTAGGGTACATTCACGCCAAGTTGGCCAAAGATTATATTGACCCTCTGCCATCATACCCAAGAAGAAATGATAAAGAGAAAAATAGTTGAGGGAAATAACCCTAAGATCCATCTCTTTCCCTATCAACGCACTCACCTGCTGGAGAAATCGAGGAAAATACTTCACACATTTCCCTCACGACAAAGGATAAAATCTGACGTCAATAAGTTCAGATCGAATAACATAATGGAATAGGAGGTCTTTCAAGTGATCTTGTCGATGCCACTTACGTGTAGCCTTTGTGTCTAAATTTACAATGCAACCTAAAGACAAGCTAACAATATGTTGTCAGATGGAAAAATATGGATAAACATTATCCATACTGAATACTTTTATGGGCGTAGAATATTATGCGGTAATTTGGATGTTTCTGGAATGGGTATGCTCATGATTTGGTACAGGTGTGCAAATCGATCAACAATCACATACGAGCACCTCCAAATCAATGGATAAGGCAAGAAGAAAGGGTGACATTGTAGATCGAAAGGTAAACAACAATCCTTAATGTGATTTTCTCCATCAATCCAATTGGGAAGGCATTGTTGCGCTTTAAATCTACCAATAATAAGCACCATCTAACAACCATTTGTATCTATAAACTCAGGTTCTTTAAATATAATCAATAATATCAATAAGAACTCTATTTCATAATAATTTAATATAGGAAATAATATTAATATAATTAACTCTCTGCCATAACCGAGCATGCCATAGAGCTCAATGGTGCGGGGTTTTATAAAGCTCCAGATCTATATGACAAGACACTACTATGAGTCAATTGACCATTGAGGGACTAATTCAACTTCCCAGAGGGAAATGACTTAGGTTGACTTTCGTCAATTCTTCATTATACTTCAAAACTTGTCACCCACGATATAGCATAATATAATTTTGTCATTCATATATATATATATCATAAATATATTATTTTTAAGATTTCTAAATCTGAATTTTCTAGACATGTGTGCCAATAAATATAAGGTGTGCATTCCATAGGAGGGAAATTTAACATTTTGTCTATAGCCTACTTCAACCGCATTTGTAAGTATGATCTTCATAACAAAATCGCTTGCAACAAATTTCGATATTCGAAGGCTTCATTTACCAATTATGTTTAAGGCCTTGCAGACACAAGAAAATATACCAATGACATACATGAACCATTCAAATTGTAAATCATTTTTTACTTGTTAACACTCTTAATTCAGGGAGCTATAAAGAATTCCATAGCTAGGTTGTTGTTGAATGCAGTTCTAGATCATACCAAGAAAATGTTACCCAGTCAAGCTTCCTGAAAAAAATGTTAAGCATATTCAGCTACTTAAGGCGTGTTGTAACATTGAGGCTTCTCCTCTTTTGTTTTCTTAGGATTTCAATTTGGGTCAGGCTCAATTTGTTTTCATCACACAAGCTTTTTTTGTATCAAAATTATGACTTATATACTTTACAGGTTTATATATAATATCTTGCATGTTCTTTAAATAAAGAGATAGATGATAATTATATTCATATCACGGCTATAAAATTGTATTGATAAAACATAAAGATCTTGTTTGTGATAACAATTTTTCTTTCGCATTCTTAGTTATACTTCCTCGTCAGTCATTGTCTCTAAATCTATCTTCTTCGCTGACATTTTCTAACAAACTGGAGAGATATAAAAAGTATCGAATACTGCAAACTTAAAGTGCAAACACTTATCTAATTATATGTACATGTGTTGATTCTAATTTTGAGATAAATGATAGATATCCCATACCTCGGTTCTTACATGTTGATTTCTTCATACATGCTTCACAACAGTATGTGAATAGTCCTTTATCTTACGCATTGATTCAAAATTATGACATATTTCATTACTGATATTATATAGTTAAATAATTATATCGTCGAAGTAGAGTTGTAATACTTACTTACAACTATAGAAAAGAAATCCACAATCAATTTTACCACCATGCATTCTTTACAAACTGCAAAATCATTAGCAATTATAAGAATAAAATTTTCATATAAATATTGCTTTAAAAAACTTAGTATAGGCATGTAAACTTTGAGACTAATTCTACCCTTATTTCTTCAATATCTAGTGGTATGAATCAGGGTTTCAGACTACTTCTATTTTTAAATGATCCCTTTGTGCAATTGGAAACACAAATAGTTACATGATTGTCAAGCAATATAGGATATTTCACTCTTCACATTAAAATATAAACTTTAGCTATTTCAAAATCCATAAATCAAACAACCTCAATTCAAAATTGCCTTTAGTTTCAAAGTCATCCTCCAATAAATCATTTTAAGATTTAGTTTCAACCTTTATGGGTTCTAATGCCTTAGGGCACTATTGTAGAACTCATTGGAATAGTTTTCTCATAGAAATTTTATGACCGGACCCTTTAGTGAAACCTCTTATTTGTTTAGGACATAGTTTAGGACCTACAACGCATTCATATCTTACAAATGTGGGATGGCCCATAGACCTCAATATTTGAACTTTTTTTCGATACCATTTGTCACATACCTCCTTGACACAATACTAACAACCACCTACTATACTCCAAATACTAAATTTATCTTTGATTAAATTTATATTCTGTAGTTGTCACTTGCATAAGTATTCAATCATTTTATAAATTAGGATATCACATGCAATTATATTCATATTCTTAAAGATTCGACAACATAAAGAGTAAGGATCCAACATAAAAAACATCCTATGCAATTGAATCAAACCAGATTAGTTGAAAGAATTTCACTTGGAAAATCGAGCACCACCACCCAACCTAGAACTGACTTCCTCTAGTTCACCCATGAGATGAGAGTTCTTTCCCATTGATAAATTTCCTCTTTTTGATCTCTTCAATGGGTATTTAATCCCCTCTTTCATGATATGGTTTCCATTAGCGACGTACTTCTTTTGTGGATCTTTCTATCCACTTGCCTAGGCTTTTCCCATAAAAGCTCGTCTCTCTCCTATGAGGCTTTTATGTTTTTATTAAACTTATCATATTTCTCCAACTAACCAACTTAATGAATATTTGTCTCCAAATCCATTAAGCTTGTATAGAATTTGATCTAGAAGTCTTATGATGAAAGAATTATACATTCCCATTCACCAATGGGATTTCATTTGGCAAGAATCTCATCACTTGGTGTCTCGTTTTCCAAGTGTTTAAATTATCTTTATTTATTTGGTAATAAAATATTTACTCCCATTTTTACCCCTCAGCCTTAGCTTTTCTGTTGCAATTCAGTCTAGCTTTGGTTTGGCATGATAGCGACGGGGTGTTACAAAAAAAGAAATTGTATTATTAATTAAATTGACTTGTTAAGGCATGGATTTAATGCTTGGGTCAATTATCATAGGTCAAGCCTCCATTGTAGGTTTTATGTTTTTTATTTAAGTCAAAGTCAAATTTATTTTGTCAAAAGAATCCTCCATCAAGTCACCTTGCAAGGTCAGCCTCCAATGAAATCCTCCAAAAGATGGCTTCACAAAAAGGATCATTTCGACTTATTTTATAGTCAGAGATAAATATAAATAGGAGGGTAAACTTTGCTCAAATTTCAGAGAACAAATTCAATATAATTTCAAATAAGAAGTTTGGTATAATTTCAAAGAGGAAGTTCGATGGTTTCAGTGAAGTATCGGTCAGTGATATAATCACTTTTAGGTCAATGGCTACCGCAACTTACAGCTTTAAAGTATAAATATATTGGGCTACCATAGAATTAGTAAAGGACCGGAACTTATCTTTGTTATAAAGGATTGAGTTATATCTATGTTGCCACCATAGGACTGAAGGACCGAGATTAAACCTACATTGCCACCAAAGAAATGAAGAACTGAGTTATATCCATATTGCCACCATAAGATCAAAGGAATGAAGTATATCAATATTAATAAAGATTATTGAAGGACTGAACTAATGATGCAACTATAAAAACAAATTGTAATAGAAGTTGAGTTATGATGCCACTATAGAACTGAAGTGTCACACAAATAAAGGGTGATAGGAGCATAATAAGGAATGCTACAGGACCGAGTTATGAACTAAAGGATGAGAAAAATAAGGCATGAGAAAAGAACAATGAGGAATGTCGCATGACTGAAACCAAAGGAAGTTGCCTCAAGATTGAATCAGGGTAATTATGCCATAGGATTCAAGTATGAGGAGGCTTCCATAAAATTGAAGCACGAGAAGACAATGTTTGAAAAGTGTTACTCATAGAACTCATAACTTAAGCATAAACAAGGATGGTTTGATGGAGGGAGTGTTTAGTCTAGGTTATAAGGTATTGGTCATCTCAAATTTGTATTGAATCTACTGAAGGAAGGAAGAGTTCTTGACTGGGTGTTCCCCTACCAAGGGGTTTTTCCCTGGATGCTCCAGGCGGATGTTGGTGGCCACCCACCTATTCCACTGGGACCCCCACCACTGTCTCTTTAAGTATTTCAATTTCCTTAATTGTAACACAATTTACTATTTTTGGCCAGTTAGAAGTTGTAGTCCTTGGATAGATATTTCGAATATGGTATTGTGCATTTCAAACGGAGACCGTATGCCAATGTTACGACCCCAAGAAGTTGATGTACCAATTTAGCTAAAGGGGGCCCATAGTTTTGGCACTTCATCTCCTAGGGTTAGTTTTTTGGATGTTTAGTGTTTTCCATTGTTTCTCAATAATAAATAGGCCTCCGTGCATCATTATTACACTGTTCATAGGCATGTATCTACCACATCTCTTCTCAAAGATAAGATACCATCGCTTAAGTTAGTCTTATTTCCATTCTATTTGTAAGCATATTTCAATATTTGATATTAATGAAATGAAGTGTTATTTCTGCTGCATCTTTGTATTTATGGTTATATCTATAATTTATTGTGTTCATGTTTAAGTTCATATCACCGGTATCAGAGCGGTTTTCTCTCTCTCTATTTTTCTTTGCATGTCCGCAACGAGGTCAGGATATAAGGAGTTAGGTCTCGAATTGGTCAAACCTTTGCAAGACCATCCTCACAAATCTCGATGGCCTCCCATGGCAGAAGAGAAGAAAGATGAGGGGGCAGGAGATCCTTTCAAAATCTTGCTCGAAGAAGCTCGCGAGCGACAAAGGAATGTGATGATGAACTACTTTGCCCAAATCCTTCAGCGGCTACCCAAGGGTGATGCATCTACTTCTAGAAGCTACTTTGTAAGTGCCACACCCTTTAAGACACAAGTTAACTTTGACATTCCTATATTTGAGGGTTAGATATATGTGGATGCCATAAATAAATGGTTAAATATGCTAGAAGGATATTTTTCTATTCATGATTTTTCCAGCCAGGGAAATATTACATATGGTCACCTCAAATCTAGCCCCTATGTCAAGGACTTGTGGGAAGCCTACTATGAGCAGAAGGATGAAAGTACGCCCTCACTATTTTCAGTCCCACCCACCAGGGATTCGTTTTGGGACGCCATCAAGGAACAATAGTATGCTACTGAGAGCTATGAGGATAAATACATAAAGTGGACCACACTGCGATAGGGAAAGGACTAAGACGTGCTAGAGTTTATCAATGTTTTTCATACCCTTCACACAAACTTGTGCATTAAGGATTCTGAGAAACATTTGGTACTTAAGTACTGCGACTGCCTACATAAGTACATCTTGGATGGGATGGAGTTCCTGGACATCTCCTCACTCGAGAAAATGTACCGATATGTTGTCAAGGTATAATAGAAGATTAAACATAAAAATCAAGACTTTATATCTGTGAATCTGAACTTATGGAAAGGCACCCGAAACTGTAGAGCAAAAGGAAATGCCAAGGTGGGGCAATCCACAATAACCTGTCGAAGCCGCAAGCAATGAAAAACACCACAAAGAAAAAGGACACGAGAAAGTGGTGTGAGTTCCATAAGAGCTCCACTCACAACACAATTGAGTGCCAGACCAAGCAATCACTGGTGGCTAAGCTGAAGGCTTTTGAGTCCAACACATGTTCTGACTCTGAGTCAGAACCTGACAAGGGGAATGAAAAATTGAATAAGATCATTGAAATTGAGCCCAATTCCATAATGGCCACCACCAAGATCTATAATATTGAGCCTGAAGATCCAGAAGAGGGGGAGCACCTATTCCATTTAGATGTGGGTGAAGGGTTCTCCAATGCAGTTCATTGCCGAAAGCAGGAGCCAAAATAACCTCAATTCAGCAGAGGACGTGAAGTGGTTGGGTCTACCGACTACAATAGATCTATATTTGTATACCATCAAGTGGCTTCACTAAGGAAAATATATCCACATCAGCCAACAGTGTCTCCTTCCCTATAGCATCAATCCCTTCACAGATGAGGTACTATGTGATGTTTCTCCTCTTGAAGTTTGTGATGTATTATTAGGAACACCATACTTGTGGAAGTGACATGTTGTATATGAGTCTCGACCCTCGTCTATTGTTATTTCTTTGGGTAGTAAGATATACAAGATACCAGAGGTAGCCCCGCCTACCACCATCTCTTTGATCTCAGTGAGATCATCTCCGAGACCGAGAATTTTTTTTTCTTTTCGATTTACTCTCAAAGTAAGGGGAAGATCGTAGCCACATTGATGGCCCTCTGGAAGGGTTCTTCCACATAGCAGAAGCAGGTGGATATGGTTGTGGAAGAGTAGAAGGGCATCTTCTCCTCACCAACAGGGGTACCCTTGCATTGTCAGGTCAAGCATTAGATCGATCAGACTCCTAGGGCACCTATACCCAATTGGTCGATATATCACCGCTCCATTATGGAAAATTCCAAGTACAAGCAACGACATGATCAACATCAGGTGCCACACAAGTTTTAGGTGGGCAACAAAGTTTGGTTGCATTTGCAGAAAGAACGTCTTATTAGAGCCCATTGGAAGCTCATACCAATCCGATATAGTACTTACTCCATTACCAAGGTTGTGGGAGACAATGCTTTTAAGCTCATCATTCCCCATTCCTTTGCCTGCACACAGTGTTCAATGTGGACCACCTTCAACCATACTTCCCACCATTGATGGACACATCAGACATTGTAGAACAACTCACACCAATGGAGTTAAACTGAGACTGCATGTAATAGGCCACAAGTAATCGGATTATGGACACATAGTTCAAGAAAACTGGCCAGCAAAAGATCCAACTATATCGGGTTGTCAAAGCTGACCAACTCCTGCACCAAGGCAAGTGGCTCACCAGGGACCAAGTTCAACAGAAGTTTCCCCATCTCATGGAGGCACTCAACACAATGGGGACCAATGCTTCCTAGGGGGAGGGGGGGATTGATCTAGGTGGATGTTGGTGGCCACCTACCTATTCCATTGGGACCCCCACCACTATCTCTTTCAGTTTTTCAGTTTCCTTGATTGTAGCACAATTTATTATTTTTTACAGTTTTTCAGGTCCTGAACTTCCAAAGCCGTCTTGAGGCCCTAAACAACGTTTCTTTGGGAAAATTGCGCCAACAAAAGACATAGTCTAGTGTTTTCTAGTATTAAGTTGTAGTCTGCAGATAAATATTTCTAACGAGGTATTGTGCGCATCAAACGAAGATTGTATGCCAAAGTTATCACCCTGAGAAGTTGATGTACCAATTTATCCAAACGGGGCCCATATTTTTGGCACTTCATCTCCTATGGTTTGGTTTTTGGATGTTTAGCGTTTTCCATTGTTTCTAAATAATAAATAGGCCTCCAAGCCACATTGTAACACAAATCAGAGACATCTAGGTGCCACATTTCTTCTCTAAGATAAACTACCATCGCCCGAGCTAGTCTTATTTCCATTATGTTTGTAAGCATACTCCTGTGTTTGATATTAATGAAATAAAGTATTATTTCCGGTGCATCTTTGTATTTATGGTTATATGTATAATTTGTTGTGTTCATATTTAAGATCGGATCACTGTTTGTGTGCTTATATCTCGCGTCCTCTTCTATTTATTGATTGGCATTAGTCTTGATGAAAAGAATAAGATAAATTGAAAGAAGAAAACTAATAATGAAACATCACAAGATAATGGCATAATACAAGAAATCAATTAACTTTCCACCCTATTGGATTTCTCAACATGAGTCACATAAAGTACTATATATGCATGCATATTGTGAACAAAAACACCAAAAAAACTATATATCTTCATAACAATGCATATTTGCATTATTCACATTGAAATGTCCTTATTGGTAAATTGAGCACATTTTTTTGTCAAACATGTTAACAATGCATACGAAATATACTTAAAATCTAACAATTTCTAGTGCAATTCAAATATGTATCGAACATAGCTTGAAAATTCCTATCTATTCTACAAAGGTATGGTTCAAAACAGACTGGGATTGAAATGAACTTATAATACTGCAAAGAAGACACAAATATTTGACTGAAGACAAAATATTATAAAGAAACTCAAATTCTACCAATGAATCAAATGTTGAAAAACACTACAATGTGCATAGCATTACAAAACTACTAGAAGGGTGGTAACTTATCTCTTAGAAGAGATGTGGTTATTATGCTCAATTTTATTTTGGGTAGAAGAATGATCCACCCACCAACGAGATGCTATCACAATCGAAATTGGATGCCCCTTGGGATAGTTTAATTTCCCCAAAGGGGGCTCCTTTCCTCGACCCTTCCCCATGACATTTGAACTAATGACGTGGCGGGGACTAAACCCCACACAAACCAATTAATGTACACCTCACATGGACACCTCCTTCTTTATATATCCACCCCAATTCTTTCTAAATCTTTTTCCTTCCAATTTTGAGAATAAATTAATTAAATTATTATAAAATATCTAGTTTAAAGAGATTTAATAATTAACCTATGTTATATTTTAAAGAATACTAAATCAATTTAAAAAAATAGAACAAAACACTTACATAAATTTATAATCAAATTTTTATATATCTAAATTAAATATAAATTATTACTATTATTACATTAAAATAAGTTATTATTATTATATATTTTAAAATACATTTAAAAAACACAATTTTTGTATTTTTTTTTCCGAATTCAAGCTTTTGTGATATATATTTAAATAATCAGTAATAATCAAATAAAAAAATTTATCACTTTTGAACCATCTAATATGATTTATGATACTTCTTAAAGTCCGAACTATTGAATGCAAAGTAAGAATAGCCGTTACCCGAAGAAGAAAACTCTACCTCGAGGAATCCATTTGAATGGGGAATAAAGTGTCTTCTAACGCATATTTTGAAATGCAAAGAAGGGGGAGGGGCTGTCGGGAGGGCTTCCCTATATATGGAGAGACCTAGACAGTAGGAATCCATTTTAATCCATTTTATGCAAAGCAGGGGGGCTGTCGGGTGAGCCTCTCCGTATACGGAGAGATCTGGATATTAGGAATCCATTTTATTTTCAAAGATTTGAATAATGCTTTACTCTCTTGGGCATTATACTTTACTTTAAAAATGTATTAATGTACAAGTTTTCTCTCATTATCACACTGTGAGCAAGTTTCTGAGCTGTTTATGGTTTGATTGAAATGGTTTTTTTCATTTTAATTTTAATGCTGTGTTTGAATTTAGCAATCAAAATATTTTGTTTGTGTTTTTATTTATCTGAATTCAGAGAACGAAAAATATTTAAATTATTTTTTGTGTCACTATTTCGATTCAATGGATTCTAATTTCGGCGAAAATCACACCTGAAAATAGGTGGACAAGATGCTCTCCGCCTGTTTAAAAAAAACACAAACATATATTTTCAGGTAAAGAAAAAGGGAAAGATATTCTTTAATAAAGTTATTCGTTACCTCTTAATAAAGTGAGCGTGACAAGGCATCAAAATGAAGGGGAGAAGTTGCAAAACAGAGAAACGAAACATGGCATATCAAACGGGATAATCACAGAGCAACATACAGTCGAGTGTCAGATATGGTCTTAGAAAAACTGCATAAAACCCCAAAAAAATTGCAGTTGGAGTGCTGTGTTTGGTTAAAAATTCTCAGATTGTCATTTCTGCATTTTCATGGATATGCAATAGAAATTGGGTTGACAGTAGCTGCTGTTGTTGGGATGGGAGAAGTGGGGAAGAATCTCATGGCCGAAACTCATGGGGAAGAATTTCATTCGGCTGGTAATAACGCAGAAATTCGCGGGCGCCTCTCATTGTTGAAGCTACTAAAATTTTTAAACTGAGTGGGCGTGTTTCTACAAACGAAAAAAGCCCATTAGCTTATTCCCACATTATTGAGTTTTAGTAGCGAGTGAGAGTGTGGGTTTATGCCAAGTTCAATTCTGTGTCCTGCAGCCCAATGCATCTTGCTTGTGCGTAGTGCCAAATTCAAGTCATACGTGCCCTACGGCTCCACTCAATGAACCCTGCAACGGCATCGAACTCAGAGTGGTGAGCGGTAATATATGCGCAGCGAGTCATAGCTGGAGGCGCAAAAGCCATTGCTGGAGGTGCAGAACTGTGGTGCAAAAGCCTGCAAGTAAGATGCAACTATGGTGCCTTGCCTGCAGTTGGGCTAAGAAGAGACGGAGAAGACTTCTTTGATGAACGACATAACTCCTAGTGTTAATTGTAGAGGCCTTATCTTGTCACATAACAAAATGTGCACTGAATAGT
Organism: Pinus taeda; assembly: GCA_000404065.3. NCBI lineage: Eukaryota > Viridiplantae > Streptophyta > Pinopsida > Pinales > Pinaceae > Pinus > Pinus taeda. The sequence goes on from APFE030091868.1 coordinate 77,919, forward strand.
TACAATAACCCGTAGGGTTTCAAGGAGAAACTCATTCAAGGAAAAACTCATTGTATGATTGCAAGTGTATGAAAAAAAGTTCCCATCAATGAATGATGGAGGCAATTTCTTTGCCCACTGTGCAGAGATCTTTACTTTTTATTATGCATATCTATTATTGTTCTGTATATGTGATCACTGAGTTAAAATCTTACTTTTATACAGTTTGATCTGCTGAATCTTCTATTACTTTCTTTAACAAGAAGTCTATAATATCCAAGGGTTTGCAATACAATTGGATTGCTTCCATTCCTCAATTATTTTATCAATTCATTCCCACCTGTAATGTCCCTTTTCACCTGTACAGTCCTTATTGATGGGTGGTAATGATTGTTCATTCCCACCTGTAATGTCCCTTTTCACCTGTACAGTCCTTATTGATGGGTGGTAATGATTGCTTAGTTTTGAATTTTGGGATGGTTTAAACTCACTTACATCTATTTTAAAATTTAAGGGGACAAATTAGCAAGGATCTACTTGTTGGTCAAACTAGCAGGGATTTATCTGCTGGCCAAACTAGCAAGGGCTAATCCCAAATGTATCGAGAAAATTTGACTAATTGACGAAATACTTAGCAATAAGAACTGAATCAACTACAAAGTCTACTTCAAAAATTTTGTTTCAGTGAAAGTTACCTATCAAAAGCATGGATGCCAGTTAGTAGTAGAAGACCAAAAAAAATGACGTGAACAACCCTATTAAAACTGTTATAAATAATGGATATATGCAGATATTGATTCAATAACAAACACAAAAAGGGAGAGAGTTGATGACCATTTCTGCTAAACTTTTCAATCTTCTTGCAACTGCATTATTTTTGGAGTATTTTATTAGGAGAAAAAGTAAAATAAAATTTGTATTCAAAAAGTTACTATATCTTAAATTAAATTAGAGGTTATGTAAAAAATTTAATAGTAAAAATATAAAGTGGTTAGTTAAATAATTAAAATTATATATAATATATATATATATATATATATAATATATATATATATATCTCGTTTTCATCACTATATTTTCATATAACATTATTTAATAAAAAGAATTGTGCTTTAGTTTGGTTTTCTCTGAGAACCAAGAGTTTTAGGGATTTTTTTATTCATATTATAGAGTTTAATGGTTGTTTAATTTGGTATGAATTCACTTGTCAAAAGGGTTTATTAGTTTGTACTTTTTCCTTTTTTCTTAATAAATTGGTTTGTTTAATTCATGTAAGTAAAGTGTTATTTGACGAAACTTTGCTAAGAATGATAGCAAACGAGGGAATAATTTTTCAAGATACAAGTGAGAATATATTCCATTAACAATGCATTGACAGTTTGTATGTTGTTTAAATGCTTGCTTGGGCCCTAGAAGCACAAATTCTTGAGCTTATGAAAAGGATTTATGCTGCTTGATTTGGTTTTTATACGCCCTAAACAAAATTCACAATATGTTCCTAAATGGGTCTTGGAAAAAAGTTGCAACTCGCTATAAAATTCAAACCAAGACTTGAATGGGATAACTATCCATCTGTTAGACTCCCTAGGGACACCCCCTTCCTATGACACCATAGGTTAAAAATTAACCAATTTGAGGATATTCAAAGCTAGGGGTTTTTTGAGTGAAGATCAATGCAAAAGTTTACATAAGGGGTTGGATTTTTTAAAACACTCACTTGAGCAATTGTGGGTAGTGTGTTCGCATGGGCCTTAGTCAAACACAAATGCTTGAGCTTATGAAACTCATTTTTGTTGCTCAATTTGGTTTTATACCCCCTCGACAAAATTCACAATATGTCCCTATATGGCTGTTGGAAGTGCGCTACAACTTCCAATAAAAGTCAAAGAAAAACTTGGATGGGAAAACCGTCTATTCCATTGTACTCCTGTGGCCAAATGATAGCTAGGGGCACCCTATTTCTAGGACTCCATGGGTCAAAAATTGATTTATTTGAGGATCTTTAAAGCTATGGTTTTGTTTAGAAAAGATCAATGCAAATTTTGCAAAAGAGGTTGGGTTTTGCAAAATTCTTGGTTGAGAGATCATGGATAGTATGCTCACTGAGCCTTTTCCAAACACAATTTCGAAAGCTTATGGAACTCATTTTTGTAGCTCAATTTGGTTTTTATACCCATGAACAAAATTTGCAATATGTCCTTGAATGGCTCTAGCAAGTGAGATGCAACTAGCCATAAAATACAAATTAGTACTCAGATGGGGAAACCATTGATTCCATTAGACTCTTGACACTAGGTTATAGCTAGGGAACCCCTCCCCTCTTCTAGGATTCCATAGGCTAGAAAATTATTTATTGAGAATTTTCAGAGCTAGGGTTTTGTTCAATAAAAGCTAATGCAAAATTTGCATAGGGGGATGATTTTTGCAAAACACTTTAAAGGGTATCACTTTATATATATTGTTTGGTTTGGCTTTTATACCTAGTGATATGAAACCAGCTCACAAAAAGATAGAAAATATAGATCAACGCCTTAGAAACCAGCCTCTTCGAGGGGGAAACCTCCTTTACATTACACAAATGAACAATTCTTGGATGATACAAATGTGAATACCTCCTTTCTATATATAGGAGTCTAAGGGGTCATAATATAATCAGATCCAGCATAACAATAATAATGTAAGGGCACAATAATAACAATATGGGGACTACATGGGCACAGCAATATAATAAGGGGGATGCACTAATAACAATAAGGGGTTACACTAGTAGTATAGGGACCTAACATGCCCCTCTCCTTCAAAAAGTGGTGTCCTCGATGCTTGAGTAGTTATGGATGCTTCTGTATAAATTCTTGTCCTCCCATGTGGGATATTCAGCGCGTAAGTTCTTCCAATTGATGAGATACTTTAAAATTGATCGATTTTGTAGCCGTCGGGTTCTTGTTTCTGTGACTACTCCAGGTTCCAATATGATTTTTTTCTTCCTCGTCAAGTTCTGGCAATATTCTTTGAACTGGGATCTTCTCATTATGTAAGGTCACCATTTCTTAAGTGCATGTACTCTTGCCAACATTTCCTTCTCATAAATAGCTTTGTGTAAATACTTTCCTTTGATTGGATGACTTTCGAAAGCAATGGGCCTTTCTTCTTGCATTAAACATCACCAATTCCATTCCCTGATGCATCATATTCCACAATAAAGGTTTTTGTGAAGTCTAGTGTAGCTAAGACTGGTGCTTGGTACATTACCTCTTTAAAATGTTCAAAGGCCTTCGTTGCTTTTGGAGTCCATGAAAATGCATCTTTCTTCAATAATGTTGTTTTCGGAATGTCTTCAGTCTTCATTCTTATTCGATGATATCCTGAACGAAGATCCAACTTGGTGAAGTAAATTAATGCATGCAATTCATCAAATACTTCATCCATGACAGGAATGGGAAATTTATCTTTGATAGTGAGTTTGTTGAGCTCTCTATAATCTGGACACATGCGCCATGACCCATCCTTCTTGTGCATCAATACTACTGGAGGAGAGAAATAACTTTGACTAGGTTGAATTATACCAGCCTCCAGAATTTCTGCAACCGTACGTTCAATTTCACTCTTTTGGGCATAGGGATATATATAAGGCCTAATGTTTAGAGGAACACTTCCTAGAATCAAATGAATAAAATGATCATGATCACGAATAGGTTGCTAGATAAAATTTTATCGAAACCAATTAACTTGTGCACAACAATCTTGATTACCAGTACCACTTAGCTATCCAATATGGTGGAAGCATCCTATCGATTTAACAATGAGCTATTGCATGATTTTTTATCCTCTCCCTTCATCACCTAGAACCTTTTATATGTCACATCTTACTTGATGCATCCATTATTTTACTACTAGCATAAGATCCTTACACCATCATAAGTTGTATTAATGTGAAGCGTTTAGTTTTACCAAAAAATTGTTAATTAGTTTAGACAAGCCATGTTCCGAATCTAGTGTACAATTCTTGTTAGTCATTAAGTTTCTCTGAATTGCTCTATTTCTACTTCAAATGCATCCAACACCACCATATCTACTATGTTTGTCATTTTTGTTCTCATAAAGCATGTATACTCTATTTATATATAATAGAATGTTATAGATCATTTCAATCTTATCAATTCCCACAAGAAGTGTATCCGTAAGATCTACAATCATTCTACTAGAAGCATCTTCTTCTTGCTGCAAAATTGAAAGGTCCCTATTTGTGAGATATTACTTAACAGAAACCCATCTATATCTGGATTGAGATGCACATCAAGGTTGGGAAGCTTGAGGCTGCATATTTTGAGTTGCAATCATTAACACATTCGAATTTTAGTGAACTTGAGAATGTGCCCTTGAGCTTGTATTTAATATTGTCTTTCTTCTATTAATCAAGAAGCACTAGGAGATCCTTTTACACTCCCATTATGTGTTTATAGTGAATGTACTTTTGGGTGCTAGTCCCATTGACCTACTTATGAAGGTCATAAAATTATTAATGTATGATGCTTTCTTCAACATGTACACAATGAGTTGTATTACATGTGTTCATACACTTCACAATTCTGACCCTAGTTTAGTCTAGATTGGAAATATAATTTGTGCCTCTTACATATCTTAGTTACAATTATTCAGATATTTTTTTTACTCAATAGAAATTTGTAGGTTCCTACTATGCATGTCTAATTAAAATATGCATGTTGCTATTGAATATCTGAATAATGACCTGATAAATTTTAGTTCCCTTCAATAATTTATATTTGGAGAATTTTCCTAATAAGGGTGAATTAAACAGTTCAACCAGTGGCAAAACGACATACAAAATGGATTTCATCATTTCATGTAGATGCACCAACCAATGCAAGAATATTAAATTGAAAGACAAGTATAATTAATCAAGATACAAAGTCTAATACCATGTACAGAGACCTGTCTTTCATGAGCTTAACAATATTTCATGGGAAAACTTCATGAGTAGATACAAATAAAGAAAAACTTTCAGAATCTGTTCTAGGATGGAAACAAATTAATTAACCATCCATTTCTGCTAATGTTGATAGAATGTCATGAACTTATTTCCTCTGATTTGTATACATTCCATCTATATACTTTTATTTTGATCTTTCCTTGTGTTGGCCATGATCTATGGAAAGAGCACTTGTCATTTTATCCATTTTTGTTTTCCAATTACCTCATAAGAGTTCAAGATTTCTTCCCTTCATCTTTCATCCTTTCTTAAGATCTCTATGAGTATAACCTTCATCCCATTAAACTATGTCCTTGGATAGATTATTTTTATCGGCACTAGTTGTATTTTATTAATCTATGTCCTTGGATGGACTATGCATAGCAATCATACAACTCATAATTTAATTTTAATATGAGAAAGTAATATGATGACAATATGGAGGAAGAGACCTATTCACACACAGTTAAAGATAGGATTCAAACTTTATTTATCCACCATTACTCCTTTCAACACTTGCATTCATATTTATAAGACATGATGATCACACCACTAAAGTCCACCATCCAAACTTTCAATACAATAAGCATACTTTACAAATATTACAAATTTGTTCATTCATCTAGCTTGACTCTAAACATCTAAAACTAGGTCTATCATGTGTAAAGTGTATTAAACCAATTTGAATCTTGGTATTTAGTGAAAATCAGAGCCATCCATGCATGTAAGCACACAAATGCAGCTAGTCGTAAGCACATAATAAGCCATACATGCATATAAGCACAAAAATGAGTTTGGACATTATCCTTATTCATCCACAACACTCATCATATGAAAAACGAGAAAGGATGAATAGACAACCTTCCAAGCTTAATGTAAATCAAACAACTACGAGGAGAAAATAGCATAAGTTATTCATATTCTTATGGGATTCTTTATGTAAAAAATAGCTTATGTAAAACTATACACACACGTACATATACATATGAAGAAACCCCATATGCAAATAAAAAGAATTATTTTTAAAGTGAATCAGGAAAAAGAATTGAAAAACGCCACCTGATTTTTAGGCTCAGATCTTAGACAATTAAGAGTGATTTTCAATAATCTAAAAACACGGGTTTTCCTCTCAATACCCCCAATTAAGTTTACTAGTGATATTTTGGCGGATTGTTGGGAAAATTGCCAATTCTTATAGAACTAACTTGATAGTGACACCTATATAACGCTAAAACCCTATTTTTATCAATTTTTTACCTATTCAATCCACCATTTTCTAGAGGATGAGATTGATAGAGGTTTATAGAGGTTTCAGATCACGAGCCTTTGGTCTTGTCTAATCGACCATGAATTCCCATGAACGACATTAAACTTGCAGTTGCTAAAATAGGGAAAATATGGTTATTTTTCATAATTTTTCTACTTTTCAACCATTGCAAATTGTTTTGTTTATTCAATTTCATGATCCTTAGTAACAAATTTCCTTTATCATTGTTGTAGGGATGATCTCTCACTAGATTTTTGGCAAGCAACAGAAAAACAATTTGTGGTTAAACTTCAAAAATGATCATTTTCCAACTTAGATCCTTATCAAACTAGGATGAATATCCACAATCTGGAACACTGGTTTTCCCACCAATAGGTTCAATAGCTTCCCTATGAAATTTTTCACAATATGATGTGCTGATTGGGAGATCCTCTTGGTTATTTGGGAGCCATTTTTTGTCATGGGCACATGTTTCCTAGGTGCATCACTGTGAGCCATGGCCAACTACTCTGTCGAGCATCGTCTGAAATGTGAGGCTCCATATGTGTCTCAACCCGACCTGTTAAGAGAGCCAAATGTTTTACAAAGTGTAGATCTGCTCTTTCGAGCTTGCAGTTTCTAGAATGGCAACAATAGTTAGAGTCGTGTTATTTTTACAATAGGGTAATATGTTCATGCAACATCCTTGAAGATCATTAGTCTTCTTTTAGCCAAAAATAACCTGTGATTTCTAATCATCCAATAGACTCTACAAGAATAAACTATTTTCCCAACAAGAATCAAGTTTACGAGATTCAAGGTATTGAATAATTTCCAAAATAGATACTAGAATCAACAACCAGAATCAACAACTGGGTCACAACTCACATTTGAATCTAATTACTCCTGAATTCTCACAGCTATGAAGGCATGCACAATTTGCATTCCTTCTCTGATCATAACTAAAAATATAACCCTCATCAGATTCATAGAAAGCACTACCATCCATTCCATCCAGATCGTAGGGTACGTTCATGCAAGTTTGGCCAAAGATTATTGTAACAACCCTGTTGAAAATTCCATGTAAAAACATATAAATACCACGGATGATGGGACATGTATTCCAAGATGAATGGTGGGCAAGACAACCTAGGGGGTGTTCCTTTGGTTGTTTATGGCTAAGGAAGTTGGCAAAGGCAATGATTAAGGCATTAAAGAGGCAAAAAGGTATTTTATCACATCTATTTATGAAAATAATAGAAATTAGGAGAAAAGGAAGGTGAAAGGTCACATGTTGCATGTGAGGAGGAAATTGAAGGAAAATAATGGAAAAGGAAGAAAATAGAGACCCCATTAATAAAAGAGCTTTTGAGGATCACTCAGAAAAGCTTTTGTAAGTTTAGCTTTGGAGCTCTCTCATACTCTTGGACACTTAGAGTTTCTTGGAGCACTTTGGCATTGGAGCAAGAAAGGAAAATAAGGCAAGAGGGAGTAAAGATCAAGCAGGGAAAGGTAGGATCAAGCACCTACAACAGGCTTCATTGCAGGTATCAACTTGCATGTGTATTTTCCTTGCTAGATTTGGCATGCATGGTATTGCATGTGTTTCTTTTCAACCATGGCATGGGTTTTGCTAGGTGTGACAATGTTTTTAGCCTAGCCTTTCCATTTCCTGATAGCTTTGATGAGATGGGTTCTGTCATGCGTTTTGTGGGGGATGACCAGATTGGATTCGAAGCTAAGTGGGGTGGATCTTAGAATTAACAAACACATGGTGGTAGTGGTCCCTGAACCAGGTTGAGGATGCATGAAGCCACTGGCCTAGTAACCCCTAAACCGGACTGCGGGTTGCGTAAAGCCATATTGTGTGCCTCAGTGGGCCTAGGAATCCTCGTCAGTGAATGGCGAGATATATGGTAAAGGCAAGAGGTGGTTTTTCTCTCCATTGGGCCTAGTGATTCCGGGATGGAACACACGGTAAAGCCTAGAGAGTATGTCTCAGTGTAAGGCCTAGTGATCCCTGGATCATACTATGGATGCACGGTAAATCCTGAGAGACTAGGAGGCACCCAAGTTCCTCATAGTGTAGGCGGAGAACTCCGGTGGAATCCTCATTGATTGGTGTTTTTTTGATGTGTTCTATGAGTCCCACATTCACGCTTGAAATATGGCACGAGGGTGATTGGCTGAAGAGAAACTTGGCTCATCCAATCTATGGTTGGGTGGAATGTGGTAGTCCCATCACCGGTTAGTTCATTGCATTAATTAATGAGAAATTCATTTCCTTGATTTTCATGTGCAAATATACTAATATATATATGGATTTTGATGGCTAATATGTCCATTGTATTTCTACTCCTATTATGCTAGTTATATGTACATTTTATGGCAGCAGCTATGTTTGGCTCTCAGCATGTTTTTACTTGTGTTTGAATGGATATTGTATTTATGACCCAGTAAGTGATAAGGTAGCAAAATACATGAGGAAACATTGGTTCATGGTGATTCTCAGATAAGTATGATATCCCTACACTTAATTCTGTTGTTTACACCTGTAGGTTACATGTTGATGATATGTTTGACGAAATGCCTGTTATAGACATATTTGGGCACTGCAACCCCAATCACATATGTCCATAAACCAAGGGCTTATAAACCCCTAAAAGTGTTGTTTCAAACCCTAAAGGATCAAGGTCAAGTGATTACATCATTTCCCAGAAGTTCTCCCTGAAAAACTGCTTTGAATTGGTCAAAACTGGACCATACAGACTGCTCCATGCTGAGGGTGTGATGCATCTCACCTGTTACACACAAAGGGTGCGATGCATACTGAAAAGCTCTTCTGTAGGGTGCGATGAGTGAGAGCAAACAAATGGCAGAGGTAGTTTGCTAGGTGGAAACTCAGAGAATCTTCTAGAAACTGCTCATATGACACTTGCCTCTCTGAATTCGCCTAGGGATGAGTAAGAGATCATGAAATCTCCAAGTGGAACCAAGAACTATCAGTGAAATGACATTAATCAAAATCCCATAAGCTGACTCACCCCCCTGCAAATATGTATATATGGATCCCTCATCCTAGAGATCTAGGGGCTGGAATTTTGTATTTTGTAAGGAAGTGTTGTTGGTTTCTCTGTGAAGCATTGTATTGTTGGGTGATCTAGCTTTTTATGAGGTGAAGAAGGCTTTCATGCTGGGAGGATGGCGCTGGATCAGATAGCTGGGTTGTAATCCTCTCTTCTACTACTTCTATCAATAAATCTATTTGAGTTTTCCTCCATATACTTGTATATTTCTGAATCTTGTATTTGTGTATGCATTTGTACGGTTAATGTACATCTGATTCTACATTGTTTATGGTTATAGATCTCTATGCTTTGATGGTATTTTGCTGCTTTGAATCAATAGGTGTTCTTTGTAATGGAAATAATACTGAGAGGGGGGGTGAATCAGTATTATCTCGTCAATTATTTTCTTTTTCAAACCCAGAACATATACGCTACTTCAGTTAGAGAAAACTGTGTATATATGCAACTACAGATAAGGAAACCTGTGTATACCATACAGACATATAATTTAAAATATTCTACAGATGTTGAACAGTAATCTGTGCATCAGGATCATATAAACAGTAACCAGGAACAAAAAAATAGAGAAGAAGACAATCACACACAAGAACACAAGATATAAGGTGGAAACCCAATGTGGGTGAAAACCACCTGCTGCAATATGTCCTTATCTTTTCAATTAGAAACTTCTTTTTACAATGATTCTATATTGGTGCAGTCCTTTATCAGTACGTAGGCTGCTACCTGCAGAGAGCTACAACCCTCTCTCGTTTTCCAGCTTCTCCTGGAAGGGAGCTACAACCCCCTTAGTTCTTGTACTAGTTGAGATACTAGTACGCAGGGTGCTACCTGCAGAAGACTAAAACCTTCTCTTCCTTCCAGGGACCACGTTTCATAAGTTTTCAGACTGGATCCACAAATAACATCAATCAAACATCAATAATTTCTGCATCAACCAATCACCTTTTCACCAATCAAAACTGAATCAAAATAAACACTTCTCTCACGACTGTACCCAGATCATAACAATAGTAATCACATCCCACTTCTGAACCCAGAACACTGTAGCAATAAACAGAAGCAGCTAGAACACTAATCAAGAGATGTACGCTACTTCACTATTCAAAAACCTGTGTACAGATCTATAAATTCATTCTTTCAGACATTCAGATATTAGTTAACCAAGATTATCAGATTTATAGATCAAGCGTGCACCACATATCACAGATCAAAATCATATAGAGATACCACTATTCCAGCCTTAAGATTTTGACCCATCAATAGAACTTATCCTTCTCCTTGCGCTCAGGTTCCTTCTTCATTCAGATCCAGATCTGCACCATAACCCAATCATAGTATTTCAGATCTAGCACTTTATCAGATATTCAATAATTCAGAAGATTCCTTGCCAAATGATCTCCTTCCTCTTTTATAGCCTTAGGCCTTTCACAATGCCACGGATCAAAAACCATAACAATTCAATACCATGGACCCAATACTTGGGATCAACACTTTTGGCTGCAATACCACAGACCAAAACCATAGGATCAAAAATTGTCGGACTAATACCATGAACCAACCATAAGATTTCCCATGTGCGTGCACTTTTCTCTGCATGAAAGTGCGTGAACTTTTCTCTGCGTGAAAGTAACTTTTCTCTGCATGAAAGTACATGAAATTTTCTCTTCATGAAAGAAACTTTTCTCTACATGAAAGTGCACGAACTTTTCTTTGTGTGAAAGTCCGTGAACCAGAAAATAACTTTGTTGCACTATAATTTATCATCTGAGATGAGTGGGTTGCCATCAAGTACAACATATGTATCATAATGCCAACAATCTCCCCCTTTGGACTTGATGGCAACAACAACTAATCACTCTCCCCCTTTGACATCAAGGGCAAAGGGGCGGACTACCATACTCCCCGTGAGTACCTGCGGAAAACTCTGAACGAGCTCCCCCTTTGTATATGCTCTGTGCTGAAATGTTGTCTGCAAAAAAGATGTTCTACAAGAAAGAACATGACTCCATACATTATAAGTAACCTTCCTATCATCAAGACTCATACATACATCCATCTCCCATCCAAGTGGGAATACACAAGATAACAAAACTCATTCATCCCAGGCATAGTGGGGAAACCAAAATAGGTCGTTACATGACCTTGATATGAAAAGAAGTACATGACATAGAGACAAGAACAACTATCAGCAGAATCAACCTTCAGACTAGCACACATTGATCTACTCCACCAGAAAACTCTTGAGAAATCAAAAGGACTTCTAAGATAATGCCAACAATTCATCATTAGAAGAATATATGCTCCCCCTGAACCTGTGCTAGATGATCTCTGATAGACCCATTCAACCCACATAGACCGGCAAATGTACGTGTATCCACCTGCGTACAACAGACAAGATTCAACAGTAGGATGATGCATCAACAACCCCTAGCATATGTCTGAGGTATTCAAATGTCTCCCTGGCCAATGGTTTGGTGAAAATATCAGCAACTTGTTCCTTGGAGGGAACATATTCCAATTTGACCTTTTGTTCCAGCACTTGTTCCCGGAGAAAATGATACTTGATTGGTATGTGCTTGGTCTTTGAATGCATGACTGGGTTCTTTGAAATGCTAATTGCACTTTTATTATCACATAAGATGGAGATAGGTGGTGTACAAGTGATTTGAAAATCCTGCAAGGTTTGCATCATCCAAAGGAGTTGAGTGCAACAGGATGCAGCAAGCACATATTATGCTTCAGCTGTAGATAATGCAATGGAACTCTGTTTCTTGCTGAACCAAGATACTAATTTGGAACCCATAAAGAATGCACCACCACTAGTGCATGAAGAGTGAGATCCGCATCTCTAGGATACCATAGGCCATAGTTTTGAGTTCCTTGAAGATACTTGAAAATTCTCTTTACTGCCTGAAGATGAGTTTCCTTAGGATTTGCCTGAAATC
>APFE030091868.1:95381-109762 GCA_000404065.3 Pinus taeda
AAACCCGCGTATACCATACAGACTTATAATTTAAAATATTCTACAGATGTTGAACATTAATCTGTGCATCAGGATCATATAAACAGTAACTAGGAACAGAAAAATAAAGCAGAAGACAATCACACACAAGAACACAAGATATAAGGTGGAAACCCAATGTGGGTGAAAACCACCTGCTGCAATATGTCACTATCTTTTCAATTAGAAACTTCTTTTTACAATGATTCTGTACTGGTGCAGTCCTTTACCAATACGCAGGCTGCTACCTGCAGAGAGCTACAACCCTCTCTCGTTTTCCAGCTTCTCCTGGAAGGGAGCTACAACCCCCTTAGTTCTTGTTCTAGATGAGATACTAGGACGCAGGCTGCTACCTGCAAAAGACTACAACCTTCTCTTCCTTCCAGGGACCACGTTTCATAAATTTTCAGACTGGATCCACAAATAACATCAATCAAACATCAAGAATTTCTGCATCAACCAATCACCTTTTCACCAATCAAAACTGAATCAAAACAAACACTTCTCTCACGACTGTACCCAGATTATAATAACAGTAATCACACCCCACTTCTGAACCCAGAACACTGTAGCAATAAACAGAAGCAACTAGAACACTAATCAAGAGATGTACGCTACTTCACTATTCAGAAACCTGTGTACAAATATATAAATTCATTCTTTCAAACATTCAGATATTAGTTAACCTAGATTATCAGATTTATAGATCAAGCATGCGATATCACAGATCAAAATCATATAAAGATACCACTATTCCAGCCTTAAGATTTTGACCCATCAATAGAACTTATCCTTCTCCTTGCGCTCAGGTTCCTTCTTCATTCAGATCTAGATCTGCACCATAACCCAATCACAGTATTCCAGATCTAGCACTTTATAAGATATTCAATAATTCAGAAGATGCCTTGCCAAATGATCTCCTTCCTCTTTTATAGCCTTAGGCCTTTCACAATACCACGGATCAAAAACCATAACAATTCAATACCATGGACCCAATACTTGGGATCAACGCTTTTGGATGCAATACCACGGACCAAAACCATAGGATCAAAAATTGTCAGACTAATACCATGAACCAACCATAAGATTTCCCATGTGCGTGTGCTTTTATATGTATGAAAGTGCGTGAAATTTTCTCTGCATGAAAGTGCGTGAACTTTTCTCTGCATGAAATTCCGTGAACTAGAAAATAACTTTGTTGCAATATAGTTTATCATCTGAGATGAGTGGGTTGCCATCAAGTACAACATATGTATCATAATGCCAACACTTTGAAGCAGGGCAAGTGAGAAAGGAGTGGCGAAGCTCTATCAAAGGAGAGAGGAAATAAGCAAGGAGCTAAGCAAAAGACTAAGGTTGGTGCTCTCTGCTTCTCTCTCATCTATCTCTCATAAAGGAAAACACAAGTTACTTTGAATTGTTTGTTTCTAAGATAGCTACCCATCTTAGTGGGACTAGCAGATCTGAGTAGATGCTAGTTTTCCCGAAAACAAAATGGCGAATCCGCTGGGGAACGAATAGTTTGTTTGTTTGTTACTGTTGTTTGCTTTATAAACTACAGACGGAGCCTGAAATTAAGCCAGCTAGCCTTCGAACTGTTTTTGCTATGTAGTTGCAAAGTAGATCAACGCTGCTTCAATTAATCTCCGGGTTGGTTTATGAATTGAACATCTGACTTGCAAACATCCTAAGTGCCCTGGTGATAGCTCAATAACCTCATTAGATCACACCTCTATACTATGTGTTTACTCCCTATCATAAGCTCGGCCTAAATCCCTGAACTTAGCTGCAAACTGTGGGTAAAAACCAAGCTCAGTCTCGTCCCTGGACCATCACACTATCTCTCATTGGCAGTCTAGATGCATCGCACCTCCCGTATGCTACAGGTGAGATGCATCCCTATTTCCCTTAAGGACAGGTGCGATGATTGAATGAGACTGTTTCTCTCTCTAGATTTTGGTTTTTCCTTCATTGTTTTCAGCGCTATTCAGTAGTTTTGCTGCCTATGATCAGTATATCACTGTTGAAGCCTTCTTCCTTCAAATTATTCAACCTCCATTGATAAGGAATTGTGAATGTTTTTTTATGTATTTTCCATCATTTACAGTCCTCCTTTGCAAATAGTAGCTCAATCGAACTGTCATCTTTTGATTCGGAAGTGTCGCAACTGTCTTTTTGAGTCGAGTAAAAGAGTGTCGTAAAGTCTTCCTCTTTTATATATTCGATTTTACTTTTCCAATTGTATTTGATTTGAATTATCAATTCTTTGAAGTGTCAAAAACAATTTTCCATTCAAAAATTGAAAGTGTCGTCTTAGTCTTCCTTTCGTTTTTGAAAAGAAATTGTTAAAGTATCACTTTGAGGAAAAGTAGTTCATATCTGTATTTAGTTTTCTTTTTGTCATTCTCACATTAAGGAAACATAAAAAAAAATACATGCATGAGCATTTGCATTTAGACTGCATGCGGAAATTGATTTAGGAAAAGTGCATTTAGTGTGTGCTATCTACTCTCTATTGAAAGAATTTTACTCTTCTTTCATTAGTAGCCACGATTTTCATTGCTAAAAGAAAATAAATAACTGTTTATCATTTTAGATTGCATATTTAGGAATTGTACATCTACATCACGCAGTGAACCTTGAAAGGCAAACTTCTTAAGAAAGATCAACTATAAAATAAATCTCAATGAACATAAAAACGCTTTGGAACCTAATGCACAACATTTAGAAGTCTAGGCTAGAGACATATTCCAACGTCGTAAAGCCTGGTAAATATCATTTTCATCGTAGGTTGGGTGATTCCTCCTCTTTGATACGACAAGTGCCAGTATGGACTTGTGCTCCAACGTACCGTCGAGTATATATTGGGAAACCACAATAGGCTAATATCCTTTATCCTTAGGAAGCCGTGTCTGCCGCCCTATCGATCGCAATGCACTGAACACAACATTTGGGAATATTCACTGCCGTACGTAAAGTCCTTGGTAATTTCTCTATAATTTACCACCGAGGTGTATATTGCAGTTTTGCAATTGGTTTGGTAATCCCTCTGCCTAGATTTCCAAAGTAGTCACTTTCGTTCCTTTTCGACTCCTTAAAAGTAAAGGTCCATCTGAGCACTTGTCACTTCAGGCTCATTAAAAATCGAAGGTGACTAGAGTCATCTTTAGCTTTTTCTCGACTCTTAAAAATTGAAAAATCAAGTTGTGTCAAAGCGTCATAAAATTCATTTAATTCGGAATAAAATTTTCCCCTTTTAATTTTGAGTTGATCAGGTAATCCACAATCGTGGAAGAAAGTCAACCAAAACCCCATCATTCGCAGAGACTAACGAGTCAACCATCTTTGACTCCGAAAATGAAACCATTCTGGGCCAAGCAATCTCGTTTAACTGGGTCGAAATCTCCTGGTTTATTTGAAACTTGTGTTTCAACATCATCAGAGACTCGAGTTACTCCAATTATTTCTGGTATCCCTGCCTCTACAGAAGAAGTTCCACAGTTACAAGAGGACATTAGAACTAATCCTAGTGTAATGGTAAACAATTATGTTCCTGAACCAAATCCATCTATGGCTAATTTAGAAGGTGTCACCCCTCCAACATCTGTCGCTGCAGAGTTTATACCTTCTTTGACACCAGAAATATTTTACGGACCTGACGGTCTACCTCTTCCACCTGGATTGATTGCTATAGAAGAGATTATAGAGGATCTTCCATCCAGTACCCCATTGCATTTTGGAACTAGGATCCACCTATATCCTTCTACCACAGAAGTTAGTTCTTTTGATCACCCTTCATTGCAAGTTCCTGTAGAATTGCTAGGAAATATTTTGGATAGACTCGATATGTCTGAACAACCATCAACATCTAGGACTATGTCATTTGATACAGCAGCAGCAGAACCTCCTGCCGCTACTTCGATGATGTTTGCTGGTATACCATCTGTCCCAACTAGTTCTCAACCGCTAGATGGAGTCCACCAAGGGACTGTTTCGACAGCATGGTCTGTTCCTATTTGTTCATCCGGAATCTTATCTAGAGTTTCTTATGTTGAGACTCAGCAAATTGGTCCTTCACATCAGTATCAATTTGGGCAGTCCAATCTCCAAAGACCAATTTACCCTTTGAACATTGGATTACCACCATATGGGGGGCAATATGCCTTTTCATTGTTCCCTTTGGGAGAGCAACTATATGAGAGTTCACAACAAAATTCGGGTCAGGCTGGAATTGCATCCAGTGGTTGGATACCAATACTACTTCAACAGCCAAGAGTTGTATATTCAATGCAACAAAATCAACTTGTGTCGAACACTCCCACTACACCGGCTATTGTGATGGTGTCATAAGTACAAGCATTGCCTATTGTATGTCAACCTCAAGTCTCTTAGGTTGTAATACAACAACCTCTTATCTCCACGACTCAATCACAACAGCAGATTAGTGACTCCTTAAAAAAAGCGACTCAGGCTCAAACAGGTACTATCACCCCTCATCTTGATCAAACATCTAGTATTGGACAACAGCAAATGGTCCAACAACCATGGCTGGTGCAATATCAACAACAACAATTCCAACAAGCTTATCGAGGACCTAAGCAACAAAGCTTTGTGGGTAATGGGCAGTCGTATATTCGAAATGGTTACCAACAATTATATTATAATGGTTATGCCCGTCAACCTTATCAAAGTTATCAGCATCAAATGCATTATGTTGGTATGCAAAGACCCACTACTCTGGCGATCCCATCTTATCTTGGGTATGCTTCGCCAAACCTGAATCAACAGTTGCCTTTCGTAGCAACTTTAGAATTACGAAATCTGAATAGGCTAACAAATGATCCAGTTGCTTACGCCCCTTGGTGGCCAGCGATTACTCATAAACTTCTGTCAGATACTCCTAAATTCAATGGAAATCTGGGTGAAGATCCGTCGGATCATGTAATGACCTTTCATTTGTGGTGTTTGTCCAACACCCTCAATGATGATTCGATTAGGCTTCGCCTTTTTCAACAAATGCTAATTGGTCCGGTAGTGAAATGGTACATCGAATTGCCTAGAGCTTCATTTGATAACTTCAGTGCCCTCACCACCACCTTTTTAACCCATTTTCAGTTACCCATAAGGTATGAAACAAGAACAGAGCTCCTTACCAATTTCAAACAGACAACAACCACTCACATATCTGATCATATTCATGAGTGGCGACATCGTCATTGAGTGGTGAAGACATATGTTCCTGATCAGCTTCTAGCTGAATGGTTTATTAAGTCATTGTTATCGTCTATTATAGAAGATGTGGCCAAGGGAGGAGTTGTCACTGAAGTGCAAGTCATTGCTCGTGCACAATATCTAGACTTTATCTATACTCAGTCTGGCACGCTCTATGACAAAATTCTTGATGCTCCTAGACCAGAGTTTTACGTTCCTCCTCCTCCTAAATCGAACATGGACTCTCATGCCAACGACGGCGTGATTGGCACCTCAAGTACACAAACCGCAAAGGCCCCATCTGGTAAAGCCCTTACAGTTTCCAGTAAAAAAGCAAATGACAAACTTCCTGCCTCTGAGGTTAATGTCATGTCATCCGACAAAGGTAAAGAACCAAGGCAACCAGGGGGCAAGAAGAAAGGGAAAAACAAAAAGAAGAAACAGGAAGATTCGACTCTTGAAAAATCTTCTAGAAACCCTTCTGGGAAAAAGAAACCTAGTCACCCATTCTCATATGCGATGGAGAACATTGGACGAAAGAATGTTCCTATAAAGCTGAGGTCAAGAAGTTCTTTAAGAATTCAAATACCTTAGCAGTAATGACTGATCCATTTCCAAACCCAGAAACCAATCTGGTTGCTATCAACAATGCTTCCCCATCCCAAGTGCTTATGTTGTCCATTTCGAAACAGAAAAATGATGCTTTGACATTGACAAGGAATAAAGATTATGCGAATCCACAGATGCTGAACAACAAGGCTGCAGATCAACCTAGTAGTTCAACAACAACTTCAACCGAAGTTGTGCCACCCATCATTCCTGAGCTAACAATAAAGCCACCAAAGGGAGTAGTACACAAATCGACATTTAATCCTCGTGCTGGACCAGCACAGAATTATAATATAGTAGAGGATTTGGCCCAATCGTTGTCCGCTATGTCGACACTTGAAGTACTGCAAAATTGCCCCTCCCAAAAGCAGGCTCTATTATCAGCAATAGGTGGGATTGACCCAACGAATTCCAAGCTTGTGGCCTTTAATCATAAAGGATATGAACCTCAGTTACCGGCTCAAATCGCTTTTCTTGTACAGGTAAAAGCCCTAGAAAAACTGTTCATCGAACAATCATTGATGAGGGGGCATCTACCTACATTATGTCAATGAGCTGCTGGAAAACTTTAGGCTCACCACCCTTGTCAAGATCATCAACGACATTAAAAGCATTCGATGGATGAACATACACCCCATATGGGATTTTAAGTAACTTGCAAGTTGAACTGGGGGGAAAGACAATATAAATTGACGTCGAAGTTATCGATGGGAACCTCGATTACAATATCCTACTGGGAAGGCCCTGGATTTATGCTATGGCTGCTGTTGTATCAACATATTTTAGAAAGATTTCATTTCCGTTCTAAGGAGGAATTATAATCGTTGACCAACAAACCTTTCTCCCCAACAATTCACAAGTTACAGGAAGCATTCCAATGATCCATGGAAGCTCTCAATTGCTTCAAAATGTCAGAATAGGCCTCCTAAAAGACCTTGCCTTAATGGGTACTTTTTCCCTACCACCTCTGAGTAATCTAGCGGAATTGGCCATGGTGGAAACCTGCAATATGATGTCCTCTATATCTACAAAGATTCATAAGATTTCCGAACATTTTGTTAGTATGGATCATCACCAGGTATTGCCTCCAAGCCCAATAGAAATTTTGTAGCAATCAATTTTCTTGGCCTAGACGGCAAACCCAAATCAATGCTCATCAAGTGTTTGGATAGATAGGTCTAAGGAATATGGCACCTCTTCAAATCCTTAGTCACATGTATATTCTACAGACGAAGGAATCATTGAGTCAATGATGATAGGAGAGGCACCATGAGAAGATTACCACCATCATTTCCATCTCCAGGATTACAATGAAGATTATTCCAGTGACCTTAATCATCCTTCAGTTTTTGATTTTCTATCAAATACTGTAAATACGGTGGATTCCGAGCGAGATCTGTCCAATATTGAAGAAACTATCGCCATAAATATCTCGACCAAACCTAATGTTGTAGAGAATATTCATGTTGGCAAATCTTTCTCTTCTTTAGAACTGGAAATATACTACGCTCTCTTTCGTGAATTCAGAGATGTCTTTGCATGGTCATATGAAGAAATTCCAGGCATTGACTGGAGCATAGTTGAATACGAAATGAAGATGTATCCAGATGTCAAACTGGTATGACAACGGCTTCGATAGGTTCACCAAAAGAAAGTCGCTGCCATCAAGGAAGAAGTTGAAAAACTTTTACATGTTGGTTTCATTTACCCAGTTCCTCTAACTAATTGGGTATCGAATATTGTTCCTGTGATGAAAAAACAAGGAACAATTAGAGTGTGTGTCGATTACAGGGATGTAAATAAAGCTTGTCCAAAGGACAACTACCCTACACCCTTCATCGATCAGATAATTGATGAATGCGCCAGATGCGAAATCTTTTCATTCATGGATGGATTTTTTGGGTAAAATCAAATACATATCTGCCCATAGGACCAGTCGAAGACTGCATTCATATGTCCATGGGTCACATTCGCGTACCGTAAACTACCTTTTGGTTTAAAGAATGCAGGGGAAACTTTTCAGAGGGCAATGAATTATGCCTTCCATGACATCAAGAACATCATTCAACCATATCTCGATGATCTACCAGCTCATTCGCGAAAGAAAACTGATCATCTGCAACATTTGAGAGCTATATTTCTACGTTTCCGACACTACAAGATACGACTCAATCCACACAAGTGTGTGTTTTGTGTCGATTATGGTCATGTACTTGGTTTTGTAGTTTCTAAGGACGGGATTCGACTCGACTAATGTAAGGTTCAGGCAATCATCAATATGCCTCCACCTTCAAATTTGCTTTAGATTCAGAAACTCCAAGGGAAAGCAAACTTTCTGAGGAGGTTCATTCCAAATTACACCGAACTTGCTAAAGGTTATATGCGTCTTTTGAAAAAATAAGTGCCCTTCAATAGGGATTAGGTTGCATAAGCTTCCTTTGATGCTCTAAAGGAATTCCTAATAAAAGCATCATTAATGTACGCTCCTGACTATCAAAAAGACTTTAACCTGTATCTAGCTGCAGCAGATATAACCGTCACAATGGTTTTAGTTCAAAAAGACAATGGAATAGAACATCTTGTCTATTATTTAAGTTGAAACCTAAATTATACAAAAAGCAAGTACTCCTATGTTGAAAAGCTAGCTCTTGCAACTGTTCAAGCAATACAGAGATTTCGACACTATATCCTCTTTTGCAAAACTACCATTTTGTTAGATTGCAACCCTATGACTTACATACTATCGCGTCAATTACTAAAGGGAAAAAATTCGAAATGGATAGCCATTTTGCAAGAGTTTGATCTAGAATTCGTAAAATCCAAATCAAAGAAATCTCTAGTTTTTGCAAAGTTACTATGCGACTTCCCATCGTCGTCCAACGTTTCAACATCCAAAGCATCAATCATGGATGAATCTTTGTTTCTGATATCGTCGAGAAATCTGTGGTATGGAGATATAATAATCTATCTCTAAACCCAAACATACAGGCCTAATACCTCTCACTTTGAACAACGACATACTCGATACCAAGAAAAAGACTACATGATCATCGATGATACACTTTACCAAGGCGGTATCGATACGGCTCTGTGAAGGTGCCTCACACATGAGGAGGTCGAAAAAGTGCTAAATGATTGCCATTCAGGTGCGTGTGGGTGGGGGGGGCATCAATCTAGTTATGCTATGGTGCAAAAGATCTTACGAGCAGGTTACTTCTGGCCTACTATGTTCAAAGATTGCATAATCATAGTCAGAAGTTGCCATGCTTGTCAAATCTTCGACCGCAAAACCAGACTACCACCCGCACCTCTACATCCAGTAGTTGTTGTTGGGCCATTCGCCAAATGGGGCATAGATTTCATGACATGTAACCCCACCTGGGCCGGGGGGCATGGGTATATCATAGATGTAGGTAACTATTTTACAAAACGGGCCGAGGCAATGCCTACATCAAACAACAGCGATGAAACGACTGCTCTTTTATTTTTCAATCATGTAGTCTCTAGATTTGGTGTTCCACAAGCTATAGTCACAGATCATGTATCGTATTTCTGCAATCACATGATGGTGAATTGGCTGCCAAATTAGGATTGTCCCATGACAGTTCTACCCCGTATTATCCGCAAGCTAACGGACAAGTTGAGGCCATCAACAAAGTCCTGAAGCGCATGCTGCAAAGGATGATTGGAGTCCACAAATGGATTTGGCACCTAATCCTGTACTCGGCCATGTGGGCATATAGGACATCGGTGAGAAATGCAACCAGATTTACACCCTTTCAGCTGGTGTATGGCCTAGAAGCTGTCTTATCGGTTTAGTGTGAAATTTCATCTCTTAAGCTCATAGTCGACCTTCTCCTCGGAACTTCAGAGGAAGAGGCTTGCTTCTTGGAACTAATCCAATTGGATGAAACCCGTCATGATGCTACCTTGGCTAACGAAGCTCATAAGAAATGAGTCAAGGCACAATTTGACAAGAATGTCAAACCTCGTGTCTTCTCAGAAGGTGACTTGGTCTTACTTTACGATCAAGAATCTGATAAATTAGAAGCAGGTAATTTCCAACCATTGTGGATGGGCCCCTACATTGTTAAGTGAGTATTAGCAAAAGGAGCCTACGAGCTAGTAGATTACGATAGGATTCCATTGTCGCAATCCTGAAATGGGTTGTACCTTAAGTGTTACTACGCTTGATCGAACATAGTAATCTCTTTATATGCTTTTGTTATGTTTTTTGCTTTCGTCAAGAGTGATCGTTTTGGTTAGGTAATCCACTTTTTCATTTTTTGCAGATGTCGAACCTATTGGAATCATTTGTTGGATATGCCAACGGAGTTAGTTGTAGTACACGAAACCTATCTTTTGCAGCCTGGGCCATTTTTTATCCAAGCGGTGATTTAGTGAGTTTTAGAGGGGTATGTATTGGTCGGTCAATGAAAAAAATTGCTAAATACAACATGTTGATAGAGCTTCTCTCTGATGGCATCACACATGGAATACCCCGACTTGTTGTCAGGCTAGACTCACAACTCGTCATCCTACAGCTCACTGGAATCTATTCCGTTTGGAAACCAACTATCTATCGTATGTTCCTAAGGGTCAGGATTTTGGAAATGTAGTTTGATTCTATTCAATATCAACACATTTCCAGAAGCTTAAACACACTAACTGATTCATTAGCGAATTATGTGTTAGATAGACATTTGCAGCATTTATAAAAGAAAAAGCATTTCAATCAACATTTGCATCAAGATCATATCGCTTAACAAAAATAAAACTCTGAAAATCAAAAATATATATAACTGTTTATAGTTTTTACAAAATGTTCTGTGTCCAGGACAAAATTAGTCATACGACCCAAAAAACTCAAAAATGCCAGAAAGCACCCTAGACTAATGATGCTGGTGATAACAAGTCACCACCTGTGCAATCATTTGTAAGAGCCTAGTCCATCGACTTGGCACGCCAATGATATGGCGCTGTAATATCAAAGGTAACTCGTCGGTCCTCACATCCTGAATACCAAGGGTGAGACCCTAATCTAATCCTGCAATACTATAAGGGTCTCTGCTACATCCAGATTGCGAAGGACAACCCTCCCTACAGCCTCTCATGCTGGAACGACAGCTATTGCCCTCGGTCGCACTAGCCCAATATCTGCACAAATATATGGGTTTGGTTAGTCTTAATAACATTTAAAAAACTCAAGACCATTATAAAAGAAATAAATAGAGATATGGTTGGATCTTTTTACCTATAACACCCCACTGCTCGCCAGTCGGCAGCACCAAATCTGGGTCGCCCCGGAAATCCCAACATATGGATACTCGGCGAAGACCATCTATTGACGGTTGAACCACTCAAAGAAGGCATCAGAGAATGAAATCTGTGACTGACTAGCATGTTTGGCCATAAGATCAACCCGTCTCTGCATCTGCGGTTCCCTCGGTCCTGGTAGTCCAAGTGAAATGTATTGTGGTTGCATCAGTGGGATCCTCTCCACGGAAAAAGTGGTCAGAATAGAACCATAACCAAAGTTCTTGGATCTTCCATTCTTCACCTTGGAAAGTTGTTCTTTTATAATCAGAAGTACTGCATCACACCAGTTGAATACCTTTGGTTGAAGGCATTCTAGGGCATACTGCATATAGGACCTTTTGGCCAAGTGAAGAGCCGTGCTACCAGCCAATCTAGTAAAGGTGAATAAAATAGTCCTCAAGGACCAGTCAGTGACATCTTGAATACTGATCTTGTTGTCCTTGCTCATCTGAGATCCATCTCTACAGTACCGACGAATATAATCCCTCACAAATTCACCCCCATGGGCAGATACTGATAATGAGAGAGGGGCACCACGCCTCGATAACCTGGTCAAGAAGTAGATATCCTCAACTGTCAAAGGGATGAATTTACCTCTAATCTGGAATACTTGGTTGGTAGGATCCCATGCATTGAGAAAATATTGCAACAAATTGATTTGTTGCCTCATGTTGGATATGCGGAAGAATTTGAGCAAGCCACAGTTTCGCAATGTAGTAACTGTACTTGGATCATGTAAAGCAATCATATCCTCTTCTTCATGCTCATGTTCACACCATGTAACAACCATCTTGATCCGATGAATCTCTGAAAAACAAACAAGAGAAGAATTAGGACCATGATTTGGGCAAAAACAGGCAAAATTTCCATGAAAAAATAGTGCATAAACTTTCCTCCCTGCGCCCATCGCACCCTAGCTATGTATAGGGTGGGATGCATACTGACTGGCTAATGGAAAACTCAGTATGCATCTCACCTTTCGATGTATACTAGGTGCGATGGGGAGAGAACAGATTGTTCAAACCCCTAAGGCCCAGAAAAATAGGAAAAACTGCTCAGAAACAGAAAAGGAAAGAATGCAATTGAAGAGATCAGGGTTAGCTCCTACTTGGTCCAGACGGCGCCGAAAATAGTCCACCGAATCTATTAGAATCAGCTGATGAAAATCAAGGGGGAAAACACCTCTAGAGATCCAACAATCCCAAATTTGAATGAAATGGTAAAAATGAGAGGTAAAACTACTTTTATGTTACTGTTCACGTAATTCAAGTAAGATGTTGGTTTTTAACTCATTTTTCAAGCATGTATCTACATTTCTAATCAATTTGATGGAGCCATTGAACAGGTAGTACGACCGTCAAAAGAACATAGTGTTAATGGTGAATTGAACATCTTTGACTATTATTACGAGCAATGTTTCCACAAAGTTCAAGCTCGTTAAAAAATAAACCTAGCACTGAGCATAGTTTCCAAAGATTCATGCTCATTAAAAAATGAATCCATCCTCGGTAAATAACCTTTGTGATCGCACTACTATCAGCCTTTTGAGTCTTGGTCATGTTCTTACCGTCACCTTCACTCTTTTAGCCAATCATACGCCTCCACTTGATTGTTAACCCTTTTGAGGAACAGCTGTGACGAGTGATTCTGTTAGCCACCTTCTTTACACTGCCATGCTTGAAAAGTTCCAAACTTATCTGGAACCAGTTACCACCTGGATACATCACTTGTTCCTCAAAAACGAGTCTCTTTTAAGCTCTTTTTCGACTCGTAAAATATGAAAAGATTCCCGAGCTACTGGCCTTTCCAGCTTGTTAAAGTAAAGGGAAGCACCATCCCTCCTCTATATTTTAATCTTTTTGGACCTGAGGGATCATTACACAAAAAGATCAAGCGCTTGTCTTGTTTGGCTCGCTAAAACTATCAAAAAGTCATCCCTTTCGTATTATTTTATACTTTTTCAGACTTAAGGGATTATACTATGAAAAAGGACTACTGGAGTTTCCTTTCCGTCTCTTTTCAGACTCTCTAAATATGAAAAGGACTGAGTTATCTTTGTCATTAAACTCGTTAAAATAATAGCAACAAACTTTTCCATACAGACAAGAGGGAGTTTCACTGTCACTAGGCTCGCTAAAACATAGCGACAACTTTGCCGATAGGGAAAATTATAGAACAAGTATATGTTATCCTCCTCAAGCTTGACAAAAATAAAGAGGTGTTGGTCAGTAATGACTGGGGGAAAGGGAAGAAAACTTGGAGAACTTCATTGGTAGCAGGTCGCTCTTGAACATGACACTTTCACTCCATCGCCATGATTGAGTCAGGTTGGGTTATTCCATTCACCGACCATATCACCATTGGTCCTCCGTACCATCCATTTTTTGGGTTAACGCTACAAATCCATTTCAGTGTCGCTGATATGTTCAAGGCAAGTCGCTCAGAGAATTCACCAACCCAGCTTACGCCTCATCCATTGCAATACATTCACGCTCCATTTTTCATGACTGCCACCCTGAACCTTGTATCACCAGATCATTTTCACCTCCAGAAAATCATTTGCTTCGTTTTGTGTCGTAGATGTGGGATTCATTAAGGCCCTCCTACGATGGGTCACTTCTTGTCGACATCAACTCATTCTCTAAGAAGTTGACTTAGGAACAACCCTTTCAGTACTTTGAAGCTTGCATGCCTAAATGGCAAGTTTCTCACTTCCGGCGACAGGTTTACATCAATGGCCTTCGACCGAAAGATTTTGCGTGGTGTTGAACATCGATTCATGTATTCACACCATGTGAATTGTACTACAGTACCTTGAGGGTCATTATCATTATCGGTGATTCGTCTCGCACCTGTTAACAGCTTACATCATTGGCTGGTAATCAGGCAATGTCTTTCCATGTTCAACATTAGAACATCTTTTCACATGGATCGACTCGTACATCAGGGGAAGATTGAACGAGTTTGAAGACCCCAGATCTAGTTTCATCCATCCGGGCTGCGATATATTTAGGAAAATAAAGACATCAAATGTACTCCATAGCTGCACAAATAATCATCTAAGCTAAGGGATGATGACTCTACCATAATCATCATTCTTCTACACAGACGATTGTCTGTCCTATGTACATGAAAATGAATTTATAAAGTTGAGCATGGGAATGCCTGCCTTAGCTAGATCATGAAAATATTATGAAGATAATGTATTGTATTGTATCTTATTA
>APFE030091868.1:110180-127316 GCA_000404065.3 Pinus taeda
TTATTACAGGTCACCTTCCAGTTCGAAAAACCTTGGATCCTCATGATAAAGCATTTCACCCAACATCAGAAGATTTACGACCTCATGCTTTAGGGAGAAACTGTTATACACATATTTGGGCACTGCAATCCCAATCACATACGTCCATAAAACAAGGGCTTATAAGCCCCTAAAAGTGTTGTTTCAAACCCTAAAGGATCAAGGTCAACTGATTACGTCATTTACAAGAAGTTCTCCTTGAAAAAATGCTCAAAACTGGTCAAAATTGGACCATACAGACTGCTCCATGCTCAGGGTGTGATGCATCTCCCCTGTTACACACAAAGGGTGCGATGCATACTGAAAATCCCTTTTGTAGGGTGCAATGAGCGAGAGCAGACAAATGGAAGAGACAGTTTTCTAGGTGGAAACTCGGAGAATCTTCTGGAAACTGCTCATATGACACTTTCCTCTCTGAATTTGCCTAGGGATGAGTAAGAGATCATGAAATCTCCAAGTGAAACTAAGAACTATCAGTGCAATGACACTAATCAAAATCCCAGAAGCTAACTCACCCCCCTGCAAATATCTATATATGGATCCCTCATCCTAGAGATCCAAGGGCTGGAATTTTGTATTTTGTAAGGAAGTGCTGTTGGTTTCTCTGTGAAGCATTGTATTGTTGGGTAATCTATCCTCTTATGAGGTGAAGAGGGCTTTAATGCTGGGAGGATGGCACTAGATCAGACAGCTGGGTTGCAATCCTCTCTTCTACTACTTCTATCAATAAAGCTATTTGAGTTTTCCTCCATATAGTTGTATATTTCTGAATCTTGTATTTGTGTATGCATTTGTATGGTTAATGTACATATGATTCTACATTGTTTATGGTTATATATCTCTATGCTTTGCTGGTATTTTTTTGCTTTGACTCTACAGGTGTTCTTTGAAGCAGGGCAAGTGAGAAAGGAGTGACGAAGCTCTATCAAAGGAGAGAGGAAACAAGCAAGGAGCCAAGCAAAAGACTAAGGTTGGTGCTCTCTACTTCTCTCTCATCTATCTCTCATAAAGGAAAACACAAGTTACTTTGAATTGTTCATTTCTAAGATAACTACCCATCTTAGTGGGACTAGCAGATCTGAGTAGACACTAGTTTTCCCGAAACAATGTCTGCCATGGCTAATAGGGGTTTCGTTATGATTTTGTTCATATTTTTGCTTTTGTATCCTTTTCACCTTGTATCCTTACCAATTCTAAATGATCATTGCATTATAGGCAGTGTCCCGGGCTTTGGATTGGAAAAGGTGGCTCAAATCTGAGAATGCTAGTATTAGTGCTCAGACTAACTTGCCTGGGCATTGTTAGGGAAGCGTTATAGAGCACCTGGGCAATGTCTTGGAAGCATTATAAAGCACCTGGGAAATGTCTTGGAAGCGTTATAAAGCACTTGGACAATGTCTAGGGAGCGTTAGTCCTGAAACTAACTCACGTGGGCAGCATCTAGGGAGTGTTACCCTGCCCTTAAGTCTCTCAAACAGTAGTGGGACCCAGGGATAGATAGTCTGAGTGGCTAGATTGTCTCCTAAAGGTTATTTGGATGATGTTAGATCATTGTATGTGATGTTCCGTCGATTCCATTTCCTTAAAGTCACCAACGAGGTTGAATCTTATCATAGTGGCCTCTCGTCGCATGTTTACCTCGGCTAGTCGGCTGCTTCGGTAGATGTGGGAGGAGGGTGTTACAATTATATCCACCCTCATCCATCATACCTATGAAGAAATGATAGAGAGAAAAAAGGTTTAGGGAAATAACCCTCAAATCCATCTCTTTCCCTAGTGAACACAATCACCTGCTGAAGAATTCGAGGAAAATACTTCACATGTTTCCCTCATGACAAAGGATAAAATCTGACGTCAATAAACTTAGATCGAATAACATAATGGATAAATGAGGTCTTTAAAATGATCTTGTTGATACCGCTTATGCATAGCCTCCGTGTGTAAATTTACAACACAATGTAAAGACAAGCTAACAATATGTTATTAGATGGAAAAATCTGGATAAACATTATCCAAACTGAATGCTTTTATGGGCGTAGAATATTGTCCAGAAACTTAGTTGTTTCTGGAATGGGTATGCTCATGATTTGGTATAGGTGCGCAACTCGATCAACAATCACATACAAGCACTTCCAGATCAGTGGATAAGGCAAGCAGAAAGGGTGACATTGTAGATCGAAAGGGAAACAACAATCCTTAATGTGATTTTCTCTGTTAATCCAATTGGGAAGGTGTTATTGTGCTTTAAATATACCAATAATAAGAACCGTCTAACAACCATTTGTATAAACTCGAGTTATTTAAATATAATCAATAATATCAATAAGAACTTTATTTCCTAATAATTTAATATAGGAAATAATATTAATATAATTAACTCTCTGCCATAACCGCGTGTGCCACATAGCTCAATGGCACGAAGTTTTTAAAGCTCTAGAGCTATATGACAAGACACTACTTTTAGTTAATCGACCATTGAGAGACTAATTTAGCATCGCAGAGGGAAATAAATTTTAGGTTGACTTTCGTCAATTCTCCATTATATTTTAAACCACATTGTAGGGAGCCAAAACTTCTCACCCACGGTATAGCAGAATATAATTTCATCCTATATTTATATCATAAATATACTATTTTTAAGATTTCCCAATCTGAATTATCTAGACATGCCTACCAATAAATATAAGGTGTACATACATGAAATATTGTGAGCAACTCTATATGCGGAAAATTTAATAGTTTGTCTATAGCCTACTTCAACCACATTTGCAAGTATGATCTTCATAACAAAATCGCTTGCAACAAATTTCGATATTTGAAGGCTTCATTTACCAATTATGTTTAAGGCTTTGCAGACACAAGAAAATATAGCAATGGCATACACGGTCCATTCAAATTGTAAATCATTTTTTACTTGTTAACACTCTTAATTCAGGGAGTTTTAGAGAATTCCACAGCTAGGTTGTTGTTGAATGCAGTTCTAGATGGCTGCTTGAAACAAGAAAATGTTTCCTAGTCGAGCTTCTTGAACAAAAATGTTAAGCATATTAAGCTACTTAAGTCATGTTGTAACTTTGACGTTGCTCCTCTTTTGTTTCTTAGGATTTCGATTTGGGTTCACGCTCAATTTTTTTTCATCACACAAGATTTTTTTTCGTATCAAAATTATGACTTATATACTGTACATGTTATATATAATCTCTTGTATGTTCTTTAAATTAAAGAGATAGATAATAATTATCTTCATATCATGGCTATCAAATTGTATCGATAACCCATAAAGATCTTGTTTGTGATAAAAAAAAATATTTCGCATGCACAATTATACTTCCTCGTCTGTCGTTGTCTCTAAATCTCTCTTCTTCGTCGACATTCTCTAACAAATTGGAGAGATATAAAAAGTATCAAGTACTATAAAATTAAAGTGAAAACACTTCTCTAATTATATGTACATGTGGCCATTCTAATTTTGAGATAAATGATATATATCCCATACCTTGGCTCTTACATGTTGATTTCCTCATACATACTTCACAACAGTATATAAGTATTCCTTTCTCTTACGCATTGAGTTACATTTACGACATATTTCATTAATGAAATTATCTAATTGAATAATTAGATCATCGAAGTAGAGTTGTAATACTTACTTACAACTATAGAAAATAAATCCACAATCTATTTTATCCCCATGCATTCTTTACAAACTAAAAATCATTAGCAATTATAAGAATAAATTTTTCATATAAATATTGCTTAGAAAAATTCAGTATAGGCATGTAAACTTCGAAACTGATTCTACCCTTCTTTCTTCAATATCTAGTGATCCGAATCATGGTTTCAGATTTCTTTTGTTTTTAAGTGATCCCTTTGTGCAATTGGAAACATGAGTAATTACATGATTGTCAAGAAATATAAGAGATTTCACTCTTCACATAAAATATCAAACTTTAGCTATTTCAAAATCCATAAGTCAAACAACCTTGGTTCAAAATTACCTTTGGTTTCAAAGTCCTCCTCCAATAAATCATTTTAAGATTTAGTTTCAACCTTTATGGGTTATAATGCCTTAGGGCACTATTCTAGAACTCATTGGAATATTTTTCTCATAGCATATTTATGACCGCACCCTTCAATGAAACCTCTTATTTGCTTAGGACCTAGCTTAGGACCTACAACACATTCATATCTTACAAATGTGGGTTGGCCCATAGGCCTCAATATTTGAAAGTTTTCTGCGATACTATTTGTCACATACCTCCTTGACACAATACTAACAACCACCTACTATACTCCAAACACTAAATTTAAATTCAATTAAATTTATATTCAGTATTTGTCACTTGCATAAGTATTCAATCATTTTATAAACAAGGATATCACATGCAATTATATTCATATGCTTAAAGATTCAACAACATAAAGAGTAAGGATCCAACATATAGAACATCATATGCAATTGAACCAAACTAGATTAGCTGAAAGAATGTCACTTGGAAAATTGAGCACCACCACCCAGCCTAGAACTGACCTCCTCAAGTTCACCCCCGAGTTGAGAGTTCTTGAATATTGATCAATTACCTCTTGTTGATCTCTTCAATGGGAATTTAATCCCCTCTTCCATGATATGCTTTCCTTTAGCGATGTCTCGTTTTTTGGATCTTTTTATCCACTTGCCTAGGCTTTTCCTATAAAAGCTCACCTTTCTCTCCCGCAAGGCTTTTATGCGTTTCCTAAACTTAGCATCTTTCTCTAGCTAAGCAACTTAATGGATATTTATCTCCCAATCCATTAAGCTTATCTAGAATTTGATCTAGAAGTCTTATTATGAAATAATTATCCATTCTGATTCACTAATGGGATTTCATTTAGCAAGAATCTCATCTCTTGGTGTCTCATTTTCCAAGCGTTTAAATTATCTTTATTTATTTGTTAATAAAATATTTACTCCCATTTTTGTGTATCTTCATATTCTTGGGAATATCCTGTTGATTTCATGGTCTTAACATCTAAGAATAATCTAGGGACTTCTACTTGCTGAAGGAGCAACGAAACCCTAGCCAGAGAACGACGTAAGAAGCTTGCAGCTGCTCCTTAGTGGCCCCCTGCTGCTGGGGTTTCAGTACCATGGACACACTAGAGGATGGAGAACTTCTATTAGATCATTAATAAGAAAATGAAGGAACAACAAAATCTTTTGCCTCCCTCATCTCCGCAATGGGCCCGACAAACAACAGACCTTTAGTCACAAAGTTTGTTTAAAGATTGAAAGACATTCCTAAAATATCACTTCCTCCTGCCCTACCCCGCAGAGCAGCACTTTCTCTGGTGGAGTGAGGATTAGTGGGGCAATTTACGAGTTTATGGCCATCGCCCAAAACTGTGCAAAAATGGGTAGAAAGAAATTGGATTGCATCAATAGATGGAAACATATTAGTCAGGTTTTGCGGAAGAGGATATTACACCTTTCACTTTGAAACCAAGGAGGAACGAGACTTGATTTTATGGACACAAGGGGTTTGTATCTAAACAGATGGATATTGGATTTCATCCCAGAAATGGATGTCCCCAATGTCGTCCCCATCTGGGTTAGATTGCCACACCTTCCCCTTCACTATTGGGGGGATGATTCAGTCAAAGCCATAGGAAACGCAGTTGGAAAATATATAGATAGATGCGAGCCAAAGGAAAATATGCATGCATGTGCCAGAATCTGTGTAGAAGTGGATCTGGGGAAAGGGCTACTAGAAGCTATCAAAATCAAAGTGGACCAGTGGACGCATATACAACAGCTAGATTATGAACAAATTCCTTTCAAATGCAAGGTATGTCACAAATATGGTCATTTTGCAAATAGATGTACAAAAAAAAAGAAAATGAAAATGAAAAGAGTGAAGAACCAGAAAAAAAATGGGAACAGGTCAAAAGAAACAAGACAGTCAACAAACAAACAAATCTATCTTCCTCGCAACCCCCCACATCCTCTAATCTCCATCCCACATCACCCAAAGAAGATAATAACCCGCTTTCCAGCCTTAATCCTTTTGAGCCTCTGGATCCTTCAACCCCCTCATCCCCTGGACCACGATCCAGATCCAAATCCCCTCAACATACCCTTAACCCCCCGTCATCCCCTCTGGCATCAGATTCTCACACCCCTCCCCCGCCCTTAGTAGATAGAATTCTAACTAGAAAAAAACCAAAGGAAGCACCTCCAAGAGTAGAATACCAAAAAAAGCAGGAAGAAAGACAAATAAAGAACTCAGGGATGAAGCAACAACAAAGGAAATGGCATTAGGAACGCAACAGCCTATGGAAATCTTCTTAGGAAGGAATACAAGAAACAATGAAAAGAACCAACAAAGAGGGAAAGGAGACATACATCACCCAACAAGTAAATAATGATAGTGGTCTCCTGGAATTGCAGAGGAATGGGATCATCTGTTAAAGAAAATTCCACAAGAGACACTCTAGCAAAAGAAAATCCAGATATCCTTATGATTGAGGAGACAAAAACAAATAATCAAGGAACTGAAAATATAAAAAAATAAATAATAAATAAATTTTTAGAAATTATGAAGGGGAAGCAATACTGGCAACAGGAGCGTCTGGAGGTATTTGCACAATATGGAAAAAGGGAACATGGGAGTTAATAAAATGCAAAAAATACCAGCATTGGATCCAAACAGACCTAATGCAAACAAGCACAAAAGGGAGGTACAATGTTATAAATATATATGCCCCAAATCACTACAAGGAAAAAGAGCAATGTTGGGCCACCATAAAAGAAGCTCTTAAAAAAATACAAGCTGGGAAAATAATTTTAGAGGGAGATTTAAATTTGGTAAAAAGTATAGAAGAAAAGTTTGGAGGAACATATCATACTGACCTATCCAGGGATATTCTAGAAGAAATAATGGAACATCAAAATTTAATAGACATCCCACCTAGCAACGGGAAATACATTTGGTGCAATAAAAGAGTGGGCAAAAGCAACATAAAAGAGAGGCTGGATAGAATTTTGATACAAGAAAACATAGTAGCAGTGCACAACTCCATAAATTCAAAAATTATACATACCACAACATCTGACCGTAAATCAGTGACAATAGTCATGGGCAATATGGAAAATCAGGGATCGCTCCCATTCAGATACAACTCAATTTGGGACAGCAACACAGAAATTAGTGAAATAGTCAAGGAAGCATGGGAGCCAAGAGTAACGGTATCACCACAGTATATCTGGGAAGCAAAATTAAAAATTGCAAGAACCAAACTAAAGGAATGGGCAAGAGCAAATGAAATTAAAAAAAAAAAGTGAAGAAAAAAGAGTTACAACAGAAAATGAAAAGCATGCAAACTAAAAAGGAAAGCAGAGAAGAAGGCAAGCCAGATTACCTTAGAGAGAAGGAAATCTTCTGGGAAACATATAGGGAAAATAGCAAAGAAGAAGAAGAGGCAAGACTGAAATCCACAAGTCTGTGGCTCAAGGCAGGGGACAAAAAGACATCCTTTTTTCCACAATACAATGAAAATAAGAAGGGCAATAAATCAAATAGAAAAAAATCAAGTCGAAAGCTAAGATTCAGAGGTGCAGAGGAAATAAAATAAGTAGCCTATCAACACTTTAAAAACTTACTATCAGCCAGTGGAGAAATGGCCGAGAGTGAAGATTTTTTGAAACACAAAAAAAATAAATGAAAAAAGAACAAAATGCTGCAATGTGCAAGGATCCCACAGAAGAAGAGGTAGTGGCGGCTATATGGAGTCTGCATCCAAACAAAGCTCCTGGGCCAGATGGTTTCACAATATCATTCTACATATCTCACTAGCATATCATCAGAAATGATTTCTTAAGAATGGTGAAGAATATCTTAAAAAAAAAAGGAGGCAACACAAAATCCTCCTATCTTGCTCTAATCCCAAAGGAAGCAAACCCCTCAACTTTCAATAGGTTTTGCCCTATCTCTCTTTGCAATTCTTCTTACAAGATAATAACAAAAATAATTGCAAATAGAATCAAGGAAGTACTCCCAATAATTATATCTGAAAATCAAGGAGGTTTCATGCCCAACAAACAAATCATAGATAATGTCATTATTGTACAGAAAGTTGTCCACTCTAGTATGCTAAGACAAGAGAAAGGCTTCATAATCAAGCTAGATATGGCTAATTCTTTTGACAGGGTCAACCATCCATATCTAATAGTTGTCCTCCAGAAACTTGGTTTCTCAAGAGAAATGCAGGAAGTCATACATGCATGCATTTCTACCCTTTGGATTGCCCCCCTTATAAATGGAAGGCCCAGTGACTTTTTTCAAAGCACAAGAGGTCTTAGGCAAGGTTTTCCTCCCTCTCCCTTCCTATATATTATAATGGTAGATACTTTTAAGTAGGGTTTTAGAAAACCAAATAAAGGAAAGAAGCATCACATGGATTAGAATAGCAAGAGGAGTTAAAACAATAAACCACTCTCTTTTTGCTGACAATACTTTGATGCTAGGAGGGGCTTCAACAATAATAGCAAGGAGGTTCAAAAAAGTTATGGATGATTTCCTATAGGTATCAGGTGGGCTATTAAACAATGCAAAATGTAGGATATATGGATGGACAACCCCCCCAATAACTATGCAAAGGATCTCACAAATCTAAGACATCCCTGTACAGGAAAAATGGACACACTTCTTCTATTTGGGACTTCCAATCTCAAAAGATAACTTGAAGACAGAAATATGGACTAGACAAATTGAAAAAATGAAAAAAAAATCCAAAGCTGGGGTATGATGTGGTTGAATATGGTAGTAAGGGTAATACTAATCAAAGCACTCCTTGCAGCTCTACCTATCTACCAATATGCAATAATCATGGCTCTAACAAGTGAACACAAACAAATGGAGTTAATCTTAAGAAGTTTCTTGTGGCAGGGAGGGAAGCAAGAAAACAAGAAATTTAGCCTGGTTAGGTGGGAGCAAGTAGTTCTTCCTTATGAATAAGGAGGACTATCAATTCGAATACCTGGGTTTATGAATGTAGCACTGGGAATGAAAATAATATGGAGACTAATTACAGGAAAAGAGAGCTAGTGGAAAAAGACTCTCTTATCAAAATATATGGATGGCACGAAGGAAATATTGCTTAAGAAAAATATCCTAATTAGACAATGTACCCAAGTTTGGAAGTTGGTTAAAAAAACAATTCCATTAATGAGCAGATACATTTCTAAAATCCCAGGCAATGGAAAAACAATCTCAATCTAGGAGGACAGAATCATGGGAAAAGAACCACTTTAGACCCATCCAAAAATTGACGACATACAAGAGTGGATGAAAGGTAAAGATTTAACACTTTACACTCAATCTCTTTATGGAACCAAAAGGAGTGGCGAGACTAGAAAATCTCAGCAATCCCAGCAGACTTGAAAGGGAAATGGAGCAAAATCAGGTAGCTCTTAAAAGGGGCAGTGCCAATCCATCATGATGAGGAAGATGAATATCTCTGGGATCCAAGCGGTGGAAAATATACAGTTAGGACTGGATACAAAATCCTTCAAGAACAACCAAATAAACAAGAGCGGGATTCTTATAAAATAGCATGGAAATCAGAAAGTCAGCCTAAGATAAAAATGTTCATCTTGACTCTTTTAAAAGGGAGAATATTGACCAGTGAAAACTTAAGAAAAAGAGTCTTTCAAGGTACAACACGGTGCCCATTATGCATTGAGGCTGAAGAAAATATTCAACATATTTTCCAAGAATGTATCTTTGCCAAAGAATGTTGGTAGCAGCTAATAAGTCCTTTAGAAATAAGAACAAATTTTGAAAAGCCCTTGTCGGATTTTCTTCAAACCTTTGAGAAAGCCTACCCATACACAACAAAGAGAAAATCCACAATTTAGAGGATTTGGAAATGTATTCCAGTGGTTCTATGTTGGCAAATTTGGTTGACAAGAAACAAGTGAATTTTCAAAAATCAAATTCCAAGGATAGGGAAATTCCTTTCAAAAACTTGGGGTATAACCTCTAAAATACTCAATGTCAAAGGAATAGCTCCAATAGACAATCAAATCCTTCAACAAGAAGAGAGGGATTGGCTAAGAAAAGCCATAATAAATAATAATGGGCAAAGAGGACAGAAGAAGATAAACACAGGAGGTACATGGAAAATAAGAATGAGTGAAGAGGAACTGACAAACTGGAGAAAAAACCAAAATAGATACTGTCTAAACTTTGATGGTGCTTCAAAGCATAATCCGGGAAAGGCAGGGGTAGGCGGAATAATCCTCGATCTCGATGGGAAAGAAAGTGTCACTTATGAATGGGGCTTGGGACAAATTTTAAATAATAAGGCAGAAGCATACAATTTGTTGATGGGAACAAGAATAGTTAAAAAAAGAAAAATTCAAAATCCCATCATCATAGGAGATTCAACCATAATAGTAGAGGTAATGGCAAGAAACAAAAAACCAAGCAATGAGCACATGAACAGAATATTTAGAAGGATCAAGAAGAACTTGGAAGGCTCTCGTGATGTAATCTACAGACATGTCTTGAGAATTCACAATCAACAGGCAGATTATTTTGCAAACCAAACAGTGAAAAAAAAAGAAGGGCTTGTTTGTGAAAACTAGGAGGAATACCATAGCTTAGTTCCTTAATAACCAGAAAAAGCCTTATGTTTAAAGCTAACCAAATCCAAAGGAAAATCACAGTGAGAAAAACAATAAATCAAAAAGCAACAACTACAAATCAACAAAGGACACAATACCGCAGCAATAGCCATGAAAACATGGGAAAGAAAAGGAAAAAGCATGATACTTCAAGCTTTCACATGAGCAACAACAGGAAAGAAGGCATGGATCCAAGTCACAAGAACAACACTTCAATCTATCTCATCGAAGACAGGTTTCAAGCTGAGATAAAGCACAACAAGAACAGAGGGTACATTCATAAAAATTGCAGCAACAATCTTAGCGAGGAAATTCCCACTTTTCGTGTTATTATAATGATTCGCTAGTCTCCAAGATCCCCCCTGTTCTATCTCATTGCCAATAGTGTTTCCTCTTCACAGTGTGCAGACTTCAGCTTAAGCCTCCATCCTTCTTTTTACCTATGCCTCAGTTGGATTTCAACAAACGTTTCATTTGCATCTATTACTACCATCGGGCCCACACTTCTGATCAAATCAGGACTGTTGATCGGGAGCTTGATCCGACGGTCACTGTTCAACCTGACCATCCAAATCTGCGCGAACCACCCTCACTGTTGATCTATACACATAGGATCGGACAACTCTCACCGATTTTGGGTGGTCAACAAGCATGGAGATTACCCACCCAAAAAGTGGTATTTTCTCTCTCCTCTAATGCTACGTGTCACCTGATCAATGGAATCGGGTGACTCCTCCCTTTTACCACTCACAGTTTTTATCTTGTCCGATATACAACCTGCGATTTAATGCTTCTTTTCTGCTCGGTTAAATTGTGGACTTGTTCACACCCGTTGATCGTCGATATCAACCATCGATGGTCACGAGGGACCCTCCAACCATCAACACCGCTATTTTATCCCCTCCACACAACCTCTAATCCCAAACTCCGCATCTTCACCTGGGCTGCTAATCCTCTGACATCCTCATCCATTGACTCTCCCAACGGGCCCCATTTATGCAAAAAGGAAAATGGACATTTGCAGCAAAAGAAGAAGCATCTCAAGCAACCCAAAACCAAAGACATACAACAAAACTTGGAGCAGAAAGTAGAGACATGGGAAGAACAAGCATACAAATCACATGGTATCCAACCCAATAAAGGAGAGAACTCTTTGAACAATGAAGGAGAGAACTTGGACGATTTTTGTCAAGAGGAACCATTCAAATCATGAGCATTCAGTCTTTAAGCTTTGAACATCTATCACAGAGCTCATGACTTGTAAATTTTTATTTCTAGTCGGTCAATTCGTTAGATAGTACATTAGAATCCACATAAAAACTCAGGAAGTCTTGAACACAAGCCAAGGAGAAGAGACTGCATTCTCATCTCATGGCTTTGAGGTTTTTCATGATACAGTCTATGTAATAGGAGCTTGATCCATCAAAGCTTTTGGTAATATATAAACTACCCAACCTTGTTAAAAAAAATATATTTACTCCCATTTTTATCCCTTAGCCTTATTTTTTTGTTACAATTCAGTCTAGCTTTGGTCCGACATGATAATGATGGGGTATTACAGAAAGACAAATTTTATTATTAATTAAATTGACTTGTTAAAGAATGGATTTAATGCTTGGGTCAATTATCATAACTCAAGCCTCCATTGTAGGATTTAGGCTTTTTATTTAAGTCAAAGTCAAATCTGTTTTGTCAAAAGAATCCTCCATCAAGTCACCTTGCAAGGTCAGCCTCCAATGAAATCATCCAAAAGTTGGCTTCACAAAAAGGATCAGTTTGACTTATTTTACAATGGGAGATAACTATAAATAGGAGGGTAAACTTCGCTCAAATTTCAGAGAACAAATTCAGTATAATTTAAAAGAAGAAGTTTGGTATAATTTCAGAGAAGAAGTTCAATGGTTTTAGTGAAGTATTATATGGCGATATAATAATTTGTAGTTTCAAGGCTACCATAGGTGATAGAACTAAAGTATAAATATATTGGGCTACCATGGAATTAGTAAAGGACTGAAACATATCTTTATTATAAAGGACCGAGTTATATCTATGTTGTCACCATAGGACTGAAGTACCGAGATTACATCTACGTTTCCACCACATAAATGAAGAACTGAGTTATATCCATATTGCTACAGTAGGATTGAAGGACTAAAGTATATCTTTGTTAATAAAGATTATTGAAGGACCGAATTAATGATGCCACTGCATAACATAAGTGTAATAGAAGCCGAGTTATGATGCTACTGCAGAACTAAAGTGTTCCACAAATAAAGGGTGATAGGAGCATGATAAGAAATGCTATAGGACCGAGTTATGAACTAAAGGATGATAAAAATAAGGCGTGAGAGAAGCACAATGAGGAATGTCACGGGACTGAAACCAAAGGAAGTTTACTTGGGATTGAAGCAATGCAAGGATGCCACAAGACTCAAGTATGAGCAGGCTACCATAGAATTAAAGCATGAGAAGACTGTGTTTGCAAAGTGTTACTCACAGAACTCAGAACTGAAGAATAAACAAGGATGGCTTGATGGAGGGAGTCTTTAGTCTAGGTTATAAGGGTCATGGTCATCTCAACTTTGTTTTGAATCCACTTAAGGAAGGAAGAGTTCTTGATTGGGTTTTCCCCTACCAAGGGGTTTTTCCCTAGCTGATCCAGGTGGATGTTGGTGGCCACTCGCCTATTCCACTAGGACCCCCATCGCTGTCTCTTTCAATTTTTTAGGTTCCTTAATTGTAGCCTAGTTTACTATTTTTTGCAGGTTTTCAGGTCGTAAACTTTCGGAGCTGTTTTGAGGCCCTAAACAATATTTTTTAGGAAAATCAGGGCCAACAAAAATATTTTACAAGCGATGGCTAGTTGGAAGTTGTAGTACTCGGATAGATATTTCTAACGAGGTATTATGCGTGTCAAATGGAGATTGTATGCCAAATTTACGACCCTAGGAAGTTGATGTACCAATTTACCCAAACGGGGCCCATAGTTTTGGCGCTCCATCTCCTAGGGTTAGGTTTTTGGATGTTTAGGGTTTTCCATTGTTTCTCAATAACAGATAGGCCTTCGAGCTTCATTGTTACACAGTTTAGAGGCATGTAGCTACTGCATCTCTTCTCAGAGATAAGCTACTATCGCCCGAGGTAGTCTTACTTTCATTTTGTTTGTAAACGTATTTCAATATTTGATATTAATGAAATGAAGTGTTATTTTTGCTGCATATTTGTATTTGTGGTTATATTTGTAATTTATTGTGTTCCTGTTTAAGTTCGAAACACTGGCATCAGAGCATTCTGCTCTTTCTCTATTTTTCTTTGCATGTCCCCAACAAGGTCAAGATATAAGGAGTTAGGTCTTGAACTGGTCTAACCTTTGCAAGACCAACTTCACAAATCCCAATGGGGCAGGAGATCCTTTCAAAATCTTGCTTGAAGAATCCCTCCAACGATAGAGGAATGTGTTGATGGACAACTTTTCCTAAATCCTTCAGCTACTACCCAAGGGCGACGCATCTACTTCCAGTAACTACTCTGGAAGTGCCACACCCTTTAAGGTACAAGTTAAATTTGACATTCCCAAATTTGAGGGTCAAATAGATGCGGATGCCATAGAAAAATGGTTAAATACACTAAAAGGATATTTTTATGTTCATGATTTTTCCAGCCAGGAAAAGATTACTTTATCTCTTCTCAAAGTCACCCCCCACATCAAAGACTGGTGGGAAACCTATTATGATTAGAAGGATGAAAGCACATCCTCACTATTTTCAATTGAACCCACTTGGGATTCATTCCGGGACACCATCAAGGAGAAGTAGTACCCTATTTGGAGCTATGAGGATAAATACATAAAGTGGACCACACTGCGACAAAGAAGGGATCGAGACGTGCCAGATTTTATCAATGCTTTTCATACCCTTCGCACGAAGCTGGGCATCAAGGATTTTGAGAAACATTTGGTACTCAAGTATCGGGACTGCCTACATAGGTACATCTAGGATGAGATGGAGTTCCTAGACATCTCCTCGCTTGACACAACGTACCGATACGTTATCAAGATCGAACAAAATCTTAAACATAAAACCAGAGAGCGAAGGGCAAAGCCAAGACGGGGTGACCCAAAATAACCTACCAAAGATGCAAGAAAATAACAACACCACGAAGACAAAGAAGGACATGGGAAAGTGGTGTGAGTTCCATAAGAGCTCCACTCACAATACAAGTGAGTGTCGGGCCAAACAGTCACTGGTGGCCGAGCTGAAGGCTTTTGAGTCCAAAGCATGTTCTAAATTTGAGTCAGAACCGGATAAGGGGAATGACAAAGGGAAGCAAATCATTGATGCGGAGCCCAGTGCCATTGTGGCCACCACCAAGATCCAGAAGATTGAGCATGAAGATCTAGAAGGGGGGGGGCGCTTATTCCACTCATATATGTGGGTGAAGGGTTCTCTGGTGTAGTTCATTGTCGATAATGGGAGCCAAAAAAACCTCATTTCAGCAGAGGTCATGAAGCGGCTAGGTTTACTGACTGCAACACATCTGAAACCATATACCATCAGTTGGCTTCACCTAGGACGAGATCTCCACGTCAGATAGCAAATTTTCCTTCCCTATAGAATCAAGCCCTTCACCGATGAGGTATTGTGTGATGTTGCTCCTCTTGAAGCTTGTGATTTATTATCAGGACAACCATACTTGTGAAAGCGACATGCTATATATAAGTCTCGACCCCGGTCTGCTATTATGTCTTTGGGTAGTAAGTTATACAGGATACCGTAGGTAGCCTCGCCTACCGCCATCTCTTTGATTTTTGTTAAGAAATGAAGTGAGACCATCTCCCAAACTGGGAAATTTGTTTTCTTTCTGATTCACTCTCAAAGTAAGGGGAAGATCGTAGCCACATCCATGGCCCCCAGGAAGGGTTCCTCCACGCAGTAGAAGTAGGTGGATACAGTTGTGGATGAGTACAAGGACATCTTCTCCTCACCCACAAGGGTACCCTTGCACTGTCAGGTCAAGCATTCGATCGATCTAACTCCTGGGAAACTTCTACCCAACAAGTTGATATACCACCGCTCCATTATGGAAAATTCCAAGTATAAGGAGTGAAATGATCAACATCAGGTGCCACATAAGTTTAAGGTGGGTGACAAAGTTTGGTGGCATTTGCAAAAAGAACGCCTTACGAGAGCCCATTGGAAGCTCAGACCACTCTGATATGGTCCTAACACCATTACCAAGGATGTGGGAGACGATGCTTTTGAGCTCAGCATTCCCCCATTCCTTTGCCTGCACCTAGTGTTCAATGTGAACCGCCTTTGACCATACTTCCCACCATTGATGGACACATCAGACATTGTAGAACAATTCACACCAACAGAGTTAAACTCAGGTTGCATGGAACATGACAAAACTAATCGAATTATGGACACATAGGTCAAGAAAATCGCTAGTGGAAGATCCAACTATATTAATTTTTCAAAGTCGACCAACTTCTACACTAAGTTAAGTAGCTCACCAGGGACCAAGTTCAACAAAAGTTTCCCTATCTCATGGAGGCACTCAACGAAATGGGGATCATTGCATCCTAAGGGGGGAAGACTGATCCAAGTGGATGTTGGTGGTCACCTTCCTATTCCACTGGGACCCCCACCATAGTCTCTTTCAATTTTCAGTTTCCTCAATTGTAGCACAATTTACTATTTTTGGCAGTTTTTTAGGTCCTGAATTTCTGGAGTCGTTTTGAGTCGCTAAACAATGTTTTTTGAGAAAATCAGGGCTAAAAAAGGTTACTACCTAGTGTTGGTCAGTTGGAATTTGTAGTCATCGAATAGATCTTTCTATCGAGGTTATGTGTGCGTCAAACGGAGATCGTATGCCAAAGTTACGACCCCGGGAAATCGATGTACCAATTTATCCAAACATGGCCCATAGTTTTGGCACTTCATCTCTTAGGGTTAGGTTTTTAGATGTTTCGGGTTTTCCATTGTTTCTCAATAATAAATAGGCCTTTGAGCCTCATTGTAACACAATTCAAAGGCATGTAGCCGCCACATTTCTTCTTAGAGATAAGCTACCATTGTCCGAGCTAGTCTTATTTCCATTCTGTTTGTAAGCATATTTTAGTATTTGATATTAATGAAATGAAGTGTTATTTCTATTGCATCTTTGTATTTATGGTTATATCTGTAATTTGTTGTGTTCCTGTTTAAGTTTGGATCACTAGTTGTGTGCCAATATCTCGTGTCCTCTTCTATTTATTGATTGGCATTAGTCTTGATGATAAGAATAAGATAAATTGAAAGAAGAAAACTACTAATGAAATATCACAAGATAATGTCATAATACGAGAAATCAATTAACTTGCTACCCTATTGGATTTCTCAACATGAGTCACGTAAAGTACTATATATGCATGCATATTGTGAACAAAA